>WNWK01051480.1:0-12477 GCA_009830355.1 Cherax destructor
GGGTGTGGGTGGGTGGTCGCTCTCGCTTGTAAACAATAGCACACTGACGCTCCCTGGAGTGCGCGCTCAGCTGGGCGCCAAGCGGACACATCCGGTACGAATGTCGTTACACGAAGCAAACATCGTAAATCGCAATCAAATTTTTTACGTTATAAATATCGGTAATCAAAAATAACGTAAGATGACAGCATCATAACACGGGGTATGACTGTATATTGCAAATGTTGGAACTACAGTGGTACCTCTACTTATGAGGTTAATTCGTACCGAAGGAATTTGTTCCCATAAGAAATAATGAAAATGAGGTTAATCCATTTCAGACCCCCAAAAATACACTTACAAAAGCACTTACAAAAATACACTTACATAATTGTTCGAGTTGGGAGCTTCTCGTAAGTAGAGGTACCACTGTATCTGTATTGTGACTATAATGTAACTCCTTAAATATTACATCAGAGTGCCACAACTGTGTAACTTGCATAATCAATACAGCAGAGTGCCAGCATCATCACTACTATAACTCATGTAATCATTACAACAGAGTGCCAGTGCCATCACGTCTGTAACTCTTCCTTGATGAATAAACATTGTATACTGTGGTGGCCCTCACAACTTCACACACAAACATTTATCATGGTGGTGCCACTAGATTATCCCTTCACTTTTCTTATACAGTGGACCCCCGGATTTTGTCAATAATTCATTCCAGAATGCTGTTCAAGTGCCGTTACCAAACGAATTTGTTCCCATAAGGACGAATGTAAATTAGATTAGTCCGTTTCAGACCCCCAAAAATACACTTACAAAAGCACTTACAAAAATACACTTACATAATTGTTCGAATTGGGAGCTATACAAAATCCGGGGGTCCACTGTACTGTACTTACTGTACTTTTCACACCTTGATATCAATCACTAACAATTCAGTGGTAAGTGAATGACTGTTAATTGCATAGAAATTTGTGGTTACAATGAAATTAGTGGTTTCTAGCCTTCTTGTACTGGCTTTTAGCTATTTTTCCTAAGGTTGCACCATCATGGATGAATTTCATGGAGTGATGATAAGGTGGATAGGGGGGCAATGTGGCAGATGTTGTTTTATTACCTTCAGAAAAAGATTCTCTACCACTTCATAAGAAAAAATAACAAAATAATTTTTTTTTGAAAATTCTTGGACCCTGGTGCACACTTTTAAATTTGGCCTCTGGACCCTGAAAGGGTTAATGCCACTAGGACCAGCTTGAGAGTCACTAGACCCCTGTCGCACAAAATAACTGTGAAGAGTGCTTTGTTTCTGGTGCCTCTTTAAGATGTCCCTAAAATGGGACATTGTTTTGTCACTGAACATATTGCAGAGATGGGTTGTTTCAGCTTGCTCAGGGTGGTATTTCTCCAGGAAACTTTGCAGCTTATTCCCCATTCCACACATGTCCTTAAGCACTGAAGAAGGCACCTCCTTCACTCCCTCTTCCTCCTCCTCCTGTGAAGCAAGTTCCTCAACTGTGGTCTGTTGCTGTTCCAGATGAAGCTCTTGCAGCTCTTCAGTGGTTAGCTCTTCTCTGTGGTCGTCCACCAACTCTTCCACATCCTCGCCACTCACCTCCAACCTCAGGGACTTGCCCAATGCCACAATACCTTCCACAACAGGCAGAGGGTTGTCAGGGTCAGGGTCAGCCTCAAACCCTTCAAAATCCCTCTGTTGGACACAATCTGGCCATAATTGTCTCCAAGCAGAGTTCAAAGTCCTGGAAGTCACTCCCTCCCAAGCCTTACCTATAAGACTTAGGCAGTTGTAGATACTGAAGTGATTCCTCCAGAACTCTCCTAGGGTCAACTCAGTGTCCAAGGTCACTTCAAAGCACTTTTCAAACACTGCTTTGGTGTACAGTTTTTTGAAGTTACAAATGACCTGCTGGTCCATGGGCTGGATGAGAGGAGTGGTGTTAGGAGGCAAGAACTTCACTGTGATGAACTTGAAGTCCCTAGACAAATAGTCTGCCAAGTCTGGAGGATGAGCAGGATCATTGTCCAGTACCAGGAGGCACTTTCTTTTCCTGGAGGTATTTTTTCACACTGAGGCCAAACACTTGATGGACCCACTCTGAAAATTTGCCTTGTGACCCATGCCTTATTATTAGCTTTCTAGAACACACACAATCTATCCTTGACGACATTGTTTTTCTTGAACACTGGGATTTTCTGAGTGATACACGAGTAAAGGCTTCACTTTAAAATCCCCACTAGCGTTAGAAGAAAACAAGAGAGTTAGCCTGTCTTTCATAGGCTTGTGTCCTGGCAGTGCCTTTTCCTCCTGAGTAATGTAGGTCCTGTTTGGCATTTTCTTCCAAAACAGGCATGTTTCGTCATAATTAAACACTTGTTGGGGTTCAAATTTTTCAGTGTCTACATACCCCTTAAATTCAGTTATGAATTTTTCAGCCACACATTTGTCTGAACTGGCTGCCTCACCATGCCTTATCACATTGTGTATGCCACTACACTTCTTAAATCTGTCAAACCAGCCTCTGCTGGCCTTAAACTCACAAACATCAGCACTGGTTCGAGGCATTTTCTTGACAAGATCTGTGTGCAACTGCCTTGTCTTTTCACATATGATGGCCTTGGAAATACTATCACCTGCTATCTGTTTATTGTTTATCCACACCATCAACAACTTCTCAAACTCTTCCACTGTTTTTGATCTATTTTTGGCAAGCATGTCATTACCTTTCGCAACATCAGCTTCCTTCAGTTCTTTTCTCTTTGCCAGGATAGAAGTGATAGTAGATTTGTTTTTTCCGTACATCCTGGCAAGCTCCCCCACACATACGCCACTCTCATATTTTTCTACTACAGTAGACCCCCGAGTATTGGCCGTAATCCGTTCCAGGAGCTAGGTCTTAACTCGAACTGGCTGAAAGTCGAACCATTATTTCCCATAAGAAATAATGTAAATACAATTAATCCGTTCCAGACACCCAAAAATATTCACAAAAAATAACTATAGTTTTACATACAGAAAACAATTATACATATTATAGTTATTAGAAAATAAATACAAACATTTAAATACACATTTAAATAAACACATAAAATAACATTTTTAATTACTTTTATTGAAGATTGTTTATGGCATCTGGAAGATAGGGAGGAGGAGTGAGGGAGGGCTTAGTGTTTGGAAGGGGAATCCCCCTCCATAAGGACTTCAGGTATCAAAGCCCTATCTGGGGTTACTTCCCTTCTTGGTCTTTTAAAGCCACTAGGAGCAGCTTGAGAGTCACTGGACCTCTGTCTCACAAAATAACTGTCCACAGTCCTTTGTTTCTGGCGCCTCTTTAGCATGTTCCTGAAGTGCAATATGGCTCTGTCACTGAATTTGTTGCAGAGATGGCGTATTTCAGTTTGCTTAGGGTGGTATTTTTCAACAAAACTTTGCACATCATTCCACTTTGAACAAATCTCCTTAATCTCTGAAGAAGGCACCTCCAGTCTATCTTCCTCCTCCTGTGAATCAATTTCCTGTACTCTGGTCTGATGCTGTTTCAGATGAAGCTCTTGCAGCTCTTCAGTGGTTAGCTTTACCCTGTGGTCCTCCACCACTCTTCCACATCCTAGCCACTCACCTCCAACCCCAGGGACTTGCCCAATGCCACAATACCTTCGAGAACAGGCACAGGATCGTCAGGGTCAGCCTCAAACTCTTCAAAATCCCTCCATTCGACACAACCTGGACACAATTGTCCCCAAGCAGAGTTCAAAGTCCTGGAAGTCACTCCCTCCCAAGCCTTACCTATAAGGCTTATGCAATGGAGGATACTGAAGTGATTCCTCCAGAAATCTCTTAGGGTCAACTCAGTGTCTGAGGTCATTTCAAAGCACTTTTTAAACACTGCTTTTGTGTAGAGTTTTTTGAAGTTAGAAATGACCTGCTGGTCCATGGGCTGGATGAGAGGAGTGGTGTTAGTAGGTAAGAACTTCATTGTGATGAAACTTAACTCATCAGATAAAAAGTCTGCCAAGTTGTGAGGATGAGCAGGAGCATTGTCCAGTACCAGGAGGCACTTGAGTCCCAATTTCTTTTCCTGTAGGTATTTTTTTCACACTGGGGCCAAACATTTCATTAAACCATTCCAGGAAAATTTGCTTCATGACCCATGCCTTAGTGTTAGCCTTCCAAAACACACAATTTACTCTTGGTGACATTGTGTTTCTTGAAAACTGGGATTTTCAGAGTGATACACCAGTAAAGGCTTCACTTTAAAATCCCCACTAGCATTACTACACAACATGAGAGTTAGCCTGTCTTTCATAGGCCTGTGTCCTGGCAGTGCCTTTTCCTCCTGAGTAATGTAGGTCCTGTTTGGCATTTTCTTCCAAAAGAGGCCTGTTTCATCACAATTAAACACTTGTTGGGGTTTGAATTTTTCAGTGTCTACAGACCCCTTAAATTCAGTCACAAACTTTTCAGCAGCAAGTTTGTCTGAACTGGCTGCTTCACCATGCCTTACAACACTGTGTATGCCACTATGTTTCCTAAATCTGTCAAACAAGCCTTTGCTGGCCTTAAAATCACTCACATCAGCACTGGTTCCAGGCATTGTCTTGACAAGATCTGCGTGCAACTGCCTTGCCTTTTCACAAATTATCGCCATGGAAACACAACTTCTCAACAACAACTTCTCAACCTCATCCACTGTTTTTTATCTATTTTTGGCAAACATGTCAACACCTTTGGCAACATCAGCTTCCTTGATTTATTTTCTCTTTGCCAGGATAGAGGTGATAGTAGATTTGTTTTTGTTGTACATCCTGGCAAGCTTCCTCACACGTACGCCACTCTCATATTTTTCTACAATCTCCTTCTTCAGTTCGATGGTGTTCCTCACTTTCTTTACCACAGGGGTGCCACTAGGAAGCTTCTTTGGACCCATGGTGACTTATATTTCACAGTGACAATAAATAAACACAATAAAATTATTGTGAAATGTTTGAATGAGCACGCTGGGTAATGTTCACTCAAGGATAAACAAAGCTAGACTAGCTCACGACGCCTGTGTGGGGAGGTGCGCAAGCGCGGGCAGGCAGACAGGTCTGGTATGTGGGCCGATAGTCGGGAAATGGCCGGTTGTCGCGGAAAAATTGTGCCGAAAAAGGTGATCAAAACTCGAGCCGGCTGATACTCAGACCGGCCGATAGTCGGGGTCCACTGTATTTCTTTCTTCAGTTCTATGGTGTTCCTCACTTTCTTTACCACAGCAGTGTCACTAGGAAGCTTCTTTGGACCCATGGTGACTTATTTCACAGTCACAATCAATAAATAATCACTAAACACAATGAATTTATTGTGAAATGTTTGGATAATGTTCACTCAAGGGTAAACAACGCTAGACTGGCTCACGGGGAATGCACGGTTAGGCGCGCAAGCTCGAGTAAGCGGACAGGTCTGGTACCCTGACCGAAACTCGGGGCAATGGCTGAAAGTCGGGGCAAAATTTGGCAAAAAAAAAGCGACTGAAACTTGAAGTGGCCGATAGTTGGGGTGACCGAAACTCAGAGTTTCACTGTACATGAGAGTGTAGAAGGTTCGCGAGTTTTGCAAACAAACCAGTCTGGACACGAATTGTTTATGTTTATTATATAATTTTGAAAAAATATCATAGATGGATTAAGCAAAATGTCTATACTATTAATGTTTTATACACCTCAGAGTTATTATCATTGTGTTATTATTATCATTATTAACCCTTTCAGGGTCTGTGCCGTAGTTCTACGGCTTTGAGTTCAGGGTCCAAACCGTAGTTCTACGTCATGAGCTCAGCTCACTCAGATAAGCTTTGAGCGGCAAATTTGGGCCTAGATATGAAAGAATACATCTATGTGATAAGTGTGCACCACATAAAACAATTCCTGCAGCACACAGTGCATAATGAGAGAAAAATAACTGAAACCGCAATTTTTTATTAAAAGAGCGACTTTGCAGTGTTTTTTCGTATACTTTGTATAGTTGTATTTGCGATTTCTTGGTCTCATTTGATAGAATGGAAGATATATTACAGATATAGAGATGATTTCGATTGGTTTTAGTACTGCAAATGGCTTGAAACTGAGCTCAAAATAGTGGAAATGTTAAATTTTTGTCTATGTTCAAGAGTAAACAAATGACCTCACACGTCTAATACGCGCCAGATGGTGGGTCTAATATACGTTCACAAATGTGGTGATATTATTTGTACAATTATTACAATATTGCATAACAGTAAATCTTCCATTTTATGGTTTGAATAAAAATTCATTATGTGAATAAAAAAAAATCATTCCAGAAGCCTGCTCAAGTGCCATTACCGAACGAATTTACTTCCTTAAGAAATAATGTCACGTAGGTTAGTTTATTTCAGACTCCCAAAAATACACTTCCTGAAGCACTTACAATATTATACTTACATAATTCTACGATTTCTGGGGTGTTCGTTAGCCGGGGGTCCACTGTACGTATATATATATACAGTGGACCCCCGGTGTTCGTGATGCTCCAAACTCGAACAATTATGTAACTGTATTTTTGTAAGTGCTTTTGTAAGTGTATTTTTGGGGTCTAAAAGGACTAGGCTAATTTACATTATTCCTTATGGGAATAAATTCGTTTGGTAAAGGCACTTGAACAGCATTCTGGAACGAAAAAATCACGAACACCAGGGGTCCACTGTATATATATACATGTATACAGCCTCTCCTCACTTACCGATGTACTCATTTACCTACAACTCGGTGTTACGACGGGCTCTCTGACAAGTTGTTATTGTATACTGTACGAGAACTTGGGTCATGAACGGACAGCGCAGCATCTCAGCATCAAGCATCTTAATCTCCTTTTTACAGCCACTCAGTACACTAGCTTTCACAGTCTCCAAGACTACATGTTTGTACAAATTTCCTGTTGTTTTTCCTCTTGGAAGAGGAAAAACAAGAGGAAAATGGAAGAAGTATAAAAGAAGTTCATTGTAAAGGGGTTAGTGATGCATCTCAGCATCAAACAATCTCCAAGACTACATATTTCGTCTATAAATTTGTACTTTATTGTGCATCCCATAGTAGAAGATAAAGTTAGAAGTGCAGCAGCACTTAGAAGAGGAAAAACAAGAGGAAAATGGAAGAAGTACAAAAGAAGTTCATAGTAAAGGGGGTTACAGGGTGTGTTTGTATGTGTGTTTACATTCTCAGTGTATTGTGGCAGCTTAAGAAATTATTAAAATCTGTGAACAAGGTATGTCGATAGTGATAATAATAATAATAATAATAATAATAATAATAATAATAATAATAATAATAATAATAAAACAATAATAATAATAATAGTAATAATAATAATAATAATACAGTGGACCCTCGGTTTTTGTTGAAAATTCTTTCCAGAATGCTTTTTGAGTGCCGTTACCAAACGAATTTATTCCCATAAGGATAAATGTAAATTAGATTAGTCATTTCAGACCCCCCAAAAGTACACTTACAAAAGCACTTACGAAAATACACTTACATAATTGTTCGAGTTTGGAGGAGCACGAAAACCGAGGGTCCACTGTAATAATAATAAAACAATAATAATAATAATAATAATAATAATAATAATAAAACAATAATAATAATAATAAAATAATAATAATAATAATAATAATAATAAAACAATAATAATAATAATAAAACAATAATAATAATAATCGCTCTGGAGTGCTTTAAATGTCAGCTACCAAACCTATACGAAATACAGTGGTACCCCGACTTACGATGGTCCCCAAACACACCCTTTTATGTAAGTTTATTTTTTTAAATGCTTTTGTAAGTGTAATTTTGGGGGTCTAAAAGGACTAGTCTATTTTACATCATTTCTTATGGAGATAAATTCGTTTGGTAATGGCACTTGAACAGCATTCTGGAATGAAAAAATATCGTTAGTCGGGGTACCACTGTACTTATGACATTTAAAGAGCTCCAGATCGATTAATTATTATGATTATTATTATTATAAATTATTATGATTATTATTATTATAAATTATTATGATTATTATTATTATAAATTATTATGATTATTATTATTATAAATTATTATTATAATAATAATAATAATAATAATAATAAACGCTATTTTTGCGTTTTTTCTTATGATGAGTGATCTAGATGTGTTTCCCCTGATGTAAACACTGTTTACATCTTATGATCTTATCCCAGAGAGGCAGCCTCTGCCGCTTACCTCTCACATAATATGGCATATATTATTCATTTCAGCATCTTTATTACAGTTCTAGGGTATTTATCGTGTTTCTGATATCAATTTGGAATAAATGTAATAGATAGATAACCTTTATTACTAATATTAGAGTAATTACACAACATTTTATTACTACCACGGCTAACATCTGACACCCATGATGACTCACCAGATATTGAATGTTGCTGCTCGCCTCTCCCTCTCAAGTTTAGCTCCTTCCACTTCGTAACGATGTTAGATGGTGAATTTAATGTATATTTTCTGTAAGCTTAACTTGTATGTGTATTTTACTTTTTTATTGTTTTCTGTAATATATGAGTTATGCAAATTAAAATAAAGTTATCAAGTTGGAGTTTCATTTTTATTTTTTTATAATATACGTATTTAATTCAGCATTTGGCATCATTACAAAGTGGACAGAGCTACAGCAGAGGGAGAAGGAGCAGTGTGTCAGTAACTCGTGATTCCCCATGACGCTTCACCCCACTATAAAATATTGTATAATTATACTATTACCATCAATAAATGTTATCTACCTATCATATTTATTCCAGAATAATATTAGGTATAACATAAATAACGTAGAAGCATGATAAAGATGCCCAAATTAATAAAAACTGACATTATATAGAGAGGTATTGAAGGGTAGAGGGCGGAGAGGGATAAAAAAAAGTGACCAAGAAAACATTACGCGCCTGAAGGGTAACTATAGAAGATCACTTTTATCCTATGCAAAGACTGAAAAAAGTGCAATTTTCCCAAGTAATCAGCTATGCACACGTTTCCTGGAATATCTCGGAAGTAAGTCATTGACCTATTTCATGTTGTATTACCGTTGTTAAGTGAGGAGGGCTGTGTATATATATATATATATATATATATATATATATATATATATATATATATATATATATATATATATATATAATACAGTGGACCCCGAGTTTCGGTCACCTCGGAAATCGAATAATTATGCAAGTTTAATATTGTAAGTGCTTTTGTATGTGTATTTTTGGGGGTCTGAAAGGACTAATCTAATTTACATTTTTCCTTAAGGGAACAAATTCGTTCGGTAATGGCACTTGAACAGCCTTCTGGAATGAATTATGACCGAAACTCGGGAGGTCCACTGTATATACAGTGGACCCCCGGTTATCGGCCGTTCCTGTTATCGGCCAACTCGGTTATAGGCCGGTTTTTTTTCGGCTTCAGGTTATCGGCCATTATTTTGGTGATCATCTGTATGGGACGCGTTTGTCTACCGGCTGGGGCCGCTTGACCATCAGTCTGGCTGTGTCTCTCGGTGTGTGAGGAAGCTTCTCCTCATTCATCCAAACATTTTGCTTGTTTTCCAATGTTTTTGGTGTTTTTTTCAGTGCAACTGCAAAATAAGTAACCATGGCTCCAAAGAAAGTTCTTAGTAAATTTCCTTTGGTAAAGAAAGTGAGAAACATGATAGAATTCAAGGCAGGCAGGCATAGAGGCAAGGAGTGTAGCAGGCATGCAGGGAGTGTAGCAGGCATGCAGGGAGTGTAGCAGGCATGCAGAGAGTGTAGCAGGCATACAGGGAGTGTAGCAGGCATGCAGGGAGTGTAGCAGGCATGCAAGGAGTGTAGCAGGCATGCAAGGAGTGTAGCAGGCATGCAGGGAGTGTAGCAGGCATGCAGGGAGTGTAGCAGGCATGCAGAGAGTGTAGCAGGCATGCAGGGAGTGTAGCAGGCATGCAGGGAGTGTAGCAGGCATGCAGGGAGTGTAGCAAGCATGCAGGGAGTGTAGCAGACATGCAGGGAGTGTAGCAGGCATGCAGGGAGTGTAGCAGGAATTCAGGGAGAGTAGCAGGCATTCAGGGAGTGTAGAAGACATGTAGGGAGTGTAGCAGGCATGCAGGGAGAGTAACAGGCATGCAGGGAGTGTAGCAGGCATTCAGGGAGTGTAACAGGCATTCAGTGAGTGTAGCAGGTATGCAGGGAGTGTAGCAGGCATGCAGGGAGTGTAGCAGGCATGCAGGGAGTGTAGCAGGCATGCAGGGAGTGTAGCAGGAATGCAGGGAGTGTATCAGGCATGCAGGGAGTGTAGCAGGCATTCAGGGAGTGTAGCAGGCATTCAGGGAGTGTAGCAGGCATGCAGTGAGTGTAGCAGGTATGCAGGGAGTGTAGCAGGCATGCAGGGAGTGTAGCATGCATGCAGGGAGTGTAGCAGGAATGCAGGGAGTGTATCAGGCATGCAGGGAGTGTAGCAGGCATTCAGGGAGTGTAGCAGGCATTCAGGGAGTGTAGCAGGCATGCAGGGAGTGTAGCAGACATGCAGGGAGTATAGCAGGCATGCAGGGAGTGTAGCAGGCATGCAGGGAGTGTAGCAGGTACGCAGGGAGTGTAACAGGCATTCAGTGAGTGTAACAGGCATTCAGGGAGTGTATCAGGCATGCAGGGAGTGTAGCAGACATGTAGGGAGTGTAGCAGGCATGCAGGGAGTGTAGCAGGAATTCAGGGAGAGTAGCAGGCATGCAGGGAGTATAGTTGGTGGAGTGGTATGGTTTGGTCCTAGTGGCATTAACCCTTTGGGGGTCGAGAGGCCTTCTTGGAAACACGTTCTCAGGGTCGAAAACGTTTTGGAAAAATAATAATAATGTTTTCTTATGACATGATAGAGAATCTTTTTCCGATCATAACGACACCAAAAGTATGAAATTTGAATGAAAACTTACGGAATTATGCTCTCGCGAAGTTATCGGTCTCGAAGATGTTTACGCATCGGCGATTTCGCCCACTTTGACCCCTATTTTTGGCCAATTCTAATGTTCCAGTCCACTAAAATCATAGCTATTTCGCTAGAACTCCATTTCTTCTATCGATTGAGTACAAGAAACCGCCTATTTACCAATTTCAACTACCCAAAATAGTGGTCAGAAAATTGGCAATTTGGGCAATTTCACACAAATTTCAAACGATGCCAATTTCAAAATAGGATCCACAATAAACAAGGCAGACATTCCTGGCACTAAAATAACATCTTCTCTGTTCATTAGTCATGTCTCCAGGCTCCTCTTACATTACTTTTGCTTTCCATTTTGAATTTTTATTCTCACAAAAAATAGAAGATTTACTGTTATGTATACAACTGCATCATTGTAAAAATGGTATAAATAATATCAGCGAACTTGTGCAAGATTATTAGACTAGCCAGTTGATGTGTATTGGACACATGGTGTGATTTGTTTACTCTTGAACATTGGCTAAAATCGAACATTTTCGCTACTTTGAGCTCAATTTCAAGGTACTTATCATTGTCAAACCAATCAAAATCATCTCTATTTCTGTAGTATATCTTCCATTCTATCAAAAGAGACCAAGAAAACGAGAATACATCAATAAATACCATACGAAAATAGACTGCAAAGTCGCTGTTTTAAACGAAAAAAATGGTCAGAGTTTTTTTTTTCCATTATGCAGTGTGTGCTGCAGGATTTTTTTTATACTGCACACACTGACCACACACACCCATTCTTTCATATGTAGGCCTACCAGCCGTTTCCCGCTTAATTTGAGGCCGCTAGAATTTACGCATACTAGTACGGCACCAACCTATGCTCGTAAAACGTACTAGTACGGCACCGACCCCGAAAGGGTTAAAAGACAAAGAAGGGAAGTAACCCCAGAGAGGGTTTTGCTACCTGAAGTCCTTACGGAGGGAAATTCCCCTTTCAAACAATAACTTCTCCCTCTTTCCTCCTCCCAATCTTCCAGAAGCCAGCATTAGTCTTCAATAAAGGTATGTAATACTGATTTCATTGTTAAAAAAAAATATTTTTTGTGAATGTTTTTGTCTGGAACGGATTATGTAATTGTATTTACATTAATTCTTATGGGAAATATTATTTCGGTTATCAGCCATTTCAGTGTTAGGCCGATATATATATATATATATCTTTCTTTTAACACGTCGGCCGTTTCCCACCGAAGTGGGCTGGCCCAAAATGAAAAACGAAGTTTCCCATTTTACATTTAGTAATATATACAGGAGAAGGGTATATATATATATATATATATATATATATATATATATATATATATATATACAGTAGACCCTCATTTAGCACGACTTTATGTTGCGCGTTTTGGGTATACGCGTTGAAGAATTGCGGCACATTTTTTATCTAACACGACGTAAACCTTATATTACGCGATTGCTGGAGGAAAATTTTTAGCCCCGGTCCCT
>WNWK01051481.1:0-12476 GCA_009830355.1 Cherax destructor
AAGCTTGGTCAGCATTCTGGACCGTAACGATGCGTGTGCCACTTTTGAGGGCGTGAAAGGCGATACCTTTGCCCACATGGCGTAGGAGGGTCTTAGCAATACTATGATCGGAAAGATAGGTAGTAGAAGAAGTCGGTCTCAGAGTAAAAAACTTAGTCCATTGTGTAGTGTGAAACAAAGTGTTTAAGGGGAGTGAGTGACGTGCTGGTCGTTTCTGAGCTGAATGAGAATGAGGTAATGCAGTATCATCATGTAAGGGTCTTGGTCGTTTAGATGTGGGACCAGAGTTGGTCCGACGTGGGACGGGCGAGCAACCCGAAAATTACCGCACCGTAGAGGGAGAAGCAAGGTCAGAGAAGAACGGAGGTCAGACGTATCAAAAGGGCCAGTCGGAACCCCGGTATCTGAAGCAGGTGACGAACCGGCACCAGCAAGAGGTACAGGAGTATTGGAAGTGTCCGAAGAGGTAGGGTCAGAACTGGGTGCGGTAACAGGAAGGGGCCCGGGGGTAGTAGGTGCACGGATTGGGTCCTCCATGGTTAGGTTACTTCTTTCTTTTTGTTTTTAATAAAATAAAAGAAAGAAAATAAAATAAAAAGAATAAAAAAAGGGGGAAAGTGGAGGAATAGCTCCTAGGAGGAATGAAAGGGGCATAAATCCCCCTCCGCACCCAAGAGGCCTTCAACACAGCAAGTAGTGCAGATGCGGCATGGAACCCATGCCATACCCTATCCTTCATGCCAGTAAACCAGCAATCCGGGATAGCAACCTCACATCCACCGAGCCACCTCAGCGGACAAAAGAGAGGGCGGCCGGATACCCACCACAAAGCATACCTCCTTCGGCCACCACCCCCGGAATCTGAAAGGTTGCCTCCAGAAATACACCTGTCGCCCGAAAGATACCCAAAGCCACCCCCCGGGTGACCGGAGAGGGTTCAGGACATCCCCAGGCGATCCAGATTCCATGGCAAACTACACCACCGCCAAGAACCTCAACGGAATGGGATGGACCACGATACCCTTCCCCCTACCTAGGAACCAGAATGCCTGTGGAGAGAATCTCACAGGGTAAAAATGGGAAGGGAATAAGGGAGGGAGGAGGAGGAGGAGGAAAGGAAAAAAGGGAGGATGGGGAAGATGGGATAGGGGAGGAGGAATTGGGGGGTAATTAGGTTCGGTCTGAGGAAGAAGACCAAGAGGACCAATTCCTCAGACAGATAGCCTCTTTACCGTGACAAGGAGCCCCCCTCAAAGAGGGTATGCTATATATTACATTTTATTTGGCGTATGTCATATACTCATATAAACTGCCTCCCAATCAGTGAACCAGGTGCAAAGGATTTAACGATCGTTGTATCAGTACCTCGGTTCACTGGGCAGTCACAGACAAACCCGCTAGAGCTGTTAAACAATTGGTTCACTTGTGATATGCGAGGTTTGGCAGACTTGTTTGGGCTGCTGGTCGCTTTTTAGCCCTTGTCATTGATAATAATAATAATAATTATGCTGGTCGCTCACGGTGCTTTCTCTGGCTTATGCCGTGTTGTACACTTGCGCTTACATTACTGTACATATTGTAAATCCCAGCTTGCTTATTTGGTGAAGAAAAAACAAATCATATACACTATCTTTTGCTTCCTCCACGATTTATCAATTATTTCTGAACCAGAAATAACGGATTTAAGTTAGATAAATTTAGATTTCGAAAGGATATAGGTAAGTACTGGTTTTTAAACAGAGTTGTGGATGTGTGGAACAATCTACCGAGAAGGCTGATCGAGGCTGGGACTCTGGGTGGCTTTAAGAGAGATTGCACAAATATACGAGTGGGAGGGGCTGGGTTTGATTGGTGTCCTAGGTACAGGAGTAAATTCTTGGGTAGTGGTGGTTTTGATAAGGACCTGCCTTGTATGGGCCAGTAGGCCTTCTGCAGTGTTCATCCATTCATTATATAGTACCAGTGTTCGTAATATCTGCCCTTACTTCCTTCTTCCCTCAAGGGAGGTTCCTTGACGCTGGTGAGGGGTTCTTGATCAAGGGAATTGGAACTGTGCTCCGGTTCCCTGAATTGACCCTGAATACCTTCCATCCCTCCCCAGGCGATGTATAATCCTACGGATTTAGCGCTCTCCATGAATATAATAATTACTTCCTTCTACCATACCCTGACCTTACTTCCCTCCACTTCCCTCGACCTTACTTCCCTCCACCATACCCTGCCCTTACTTCTCTCCACCATACCCTGACCCTACTTCTCTCCACCATACCCTGTCCTTCCTTCCACCATACCCTGTCCTTACTTCCCTCCACCATACCCTGTCCTTACTTCCCTCCACCATACTCTGCCCATACTTCTCTCCACCATACCCTGACCCTACTTTTCTCCACCATACCCTGTCCTTCCCTCCACCATACCCTGTCCTTACTTCCCTCCACCATACCTTGACCTTACTTCCCTCCACCATACCCTGCCCTTACTTCTCTCCACCATACCCTGTTCTTACTTCCCTCCACCATACCCTGTCCTTACTTCCCTCCACCATACTCTGCCCTTACTTCTCTCCACCATACCCTGACCCTACTTCTCTCCACCATACCCTGTCCTTCCCTCCACCATACCCTGTCCTTACTTCCCTCCACCATACTCTGACCTTACTTCCCTCCACCATACCCTGACCTTACTTCCCTCCACCAAACCCTGACCTTACTTCCCTCCACCATACCCTGACCTTACTTCCCTCCACAATACCCTGACCTTCCCTCCACCATACCCTGACCTTACTTCCTCCACCATACCCTGACCTTACTTCCCTCCACCATACCCTGTCCTTACTTCCCTCCACCATACCCTGCCCTTACTTCCCTCCACCATACCCTGTCCTTACTTCTCTCCACCATACCCTGACCTTACTTCCCTCCACCATACCCTGACCTTACTTCCCTCCACCATACCCTGTCCTTACTTCCCTCCACCATACCCTGACCTTACTTCCCTCCACCATACCCTGACCTTACTTCCCTCCACCATACCCTGACCTTACTTCCCTCCACTATACCCTGACCTTACTTCCCTCCACCATACCCTGACCTTACTTCCCTCCACCATACCCTGACCTTACTTCCCTCCATCATACCCTGACCTTACTTCCCTCCACCATACCCTGACCTTACTTCCCTCCACCATACCCTGACCTTACTTCCTCCACCATACCCTGCCCTTACTTCCTCCACCATACCCTGACCTTACTTCCTCCACCATACCCTGACCTTACTTCCTCCACCATACCCTGTCCTTACTTCCCTCCACCATACCCTGTCCTTACTTCCCTCCACCATACCCTGATCTTACTTCCCTCCTCCATACCCTGACCTTACTTCCCTCTACCACACCCTGACCTTACTTCCCTCCACCATACCCTGACCTTACTTACCTCCACCATACCCTGACCTTACTTCCCTCCACCATACCCTGACCTTACTTCCCTCCACCATACCCTGACCTTACTTCCCTCCACCATACCCTGACCTTACTTCCCTCCACCATACCCTGACCTTACTTCCCTCCACCATACCCTGACCTTACTTCCCTCCACCATACCCTGACCTTACTTCCCTCCACCATACCCTGACCTTACTTCCCTCTACCACACCCTGACCTTACTTACCTCCACCATACCCTGACCTTACTTCCCTCCACCATACCCTGACCTTACTTCCCTCCACTATACCCTGACCTTCCCTTCATCCACCTAGTGACGCCACGAATATGTAAACAAGACTAAAGTCTGGATGTACTTGTCCCTCTCACTCACGTTAACTGACGTTTCTCTATTGTCTCACCTTCACTATCACCTTCGAGCGACGTTTCACCTTCACTCAGCCATGGAACAGGCTTGCCAGTTGACAATCTGCTCAACCAGACTGTTGGTGCTAGCATCCAGCACTCCCACACAAGACATCACAGTCAGGATAATCACATGAGGTTTCAACCACAGTATTGTGAGTTACTTGTGAGGTGTTACCACAGTATTGAGTTACTTGTGAGGTGTTACCACAGTATTGAGTTACTTGTGAGGTGTTACCACAGTATTGTGAGTTACTTGTGAGGTGTTACAACCACAGTACTGAGTTACTTGTGAGGTGTTACAACCACAGTACTGAGTTACTTGTGAGGTGTTACAACCACAGTACTGAGTTACTTGTGAGGTGTTACAACCACAGTACTGAGTTACTTGTGAGGTGTTACAACCACAATACTGAGTTACTTGTGAGGTGTTACAACCACAGTACTGAGTTACTTGTGAGGTGTTACAACCACAGTACTGAGTTACTTGTGAGGTGTTACAACCACAATACTGAGTTACTTGTGAGGTGTTACAACCACAGTACTGAGTTACTTGTGAGGTGTTACAACCACAGTACTGAGTTACTTGTGAGGTGTTACAACCACAATACTGAGTTACTTGTGAGGTGTTACAACCACAATACTGAGTTACTTGTGAGGTGTTACAACCACAGTACTGAGTTACTTGTGAGGTGTTACAACCATAATACTGAGTTACTTGTGAGGTGTTACAACCACAGTACTGAGTTACATGTGAGGTGTTACAACCACAGTACTGAGTTACATGTGAGGTGTTACAGCCACAGTACTGAGTTACATGTGAGGTGTTACAACCACAGTACTGAGTTACATGTGAGGTGTTACAGCCTTGATTGATTTAAGAATTGATTGATTTAAGAATGCAGGTATTCTTAAGTCTTTTTGTCCTTACAGACGACCACTAGACTGCCCAGTGTGCCCTAACACCACACTCTTAACACTAGTACATCTAATGGTAATAACCATAACCCTAATTTTTAAAGTGGTGGAAGGGTAAGCCAGTGGAAGGCCTCGGTCAGAAGACCAAATGCTCCAGCTGTGGGTCATCATAAGACCTGCGTCAGGAAACACTTGTCCTATTTCCTGATGCGTATGTGATGATGACCCGCGTCAGGAAACAGGACCTAACCTGACCAGAATGCTGACACCACCAGACCTATTAGGTACAAATGACTTCGCAAGACGTCAAGACCATGGCTTCTTACCTACCAAGAGAATACCCGATACTCTATTCTACTCTGTTTCTCAAAACTGTTCAGAGATGGAGTCTCATACCCCCATTATTTGATACCCATACCCCCCAAGGTATTTAAATACTCCTGGTCTGCAACCACTGACTCTCGAGGGTAACTATGGTACATCAACACTACAACGCCTGACTCTCGAGGATAACTATGGTACATCAACACTACAACCACTGACTCTCGAGGGTAACTATGGTACATCAACACTACAACCCCTGACTCTCGAGGGTAACTATGGTACACCAACACTACAACCCCTGACTCTCGAGGGTAACTATGGTACATCAACACTGCAACCCCTGACTCTCGAAAGTAACTATAGTACATCAACACTGCAACCACTGACTCTCAAGGGTAACTATGGTACATCAACACTGCAACCCCTGACTCTCGAGGGTAACTATGGTACATCAACACTGCAACCCCTGACTCTCGAGGGTAACTATGGTACATCAACACTACAACCACTGACTCTCGAGGGTAACTATGGTACATCAACACTGCAACCCCTGGCTCTCGAGGGTAACTATGGTACATCAACACTACAACCACTGACTCTCGAGGGTAACTATGGTACATCAACACTGCAACACCTGACTCTCGAGGGTAACTATGGTACATCAACACTACAACACCTGACTCTCGAGGGTAACTATGGTACATCAACACTACAACCCCAGGCTCTCGAGGGTAACTATGGTACATCAACACCACAACCACTGACTCTCGAGGGTAACTATGGTACATCAACACTGCAACCCCTGACTCTCGAGGGTAACTATGGTACACCAACACTACAACCACTGACTCTCGAGGGTAACTATGGTACATCAACACTACAACCCCTGAATCTCGAGGGTAACTATGGTACATCAACACTACAACCCCTGGCTCTCGAGGGTAACTATGGTACATCAACACTGCAACCCCTGGCTCTCGAGGGTAACTATGGTACATCAACACTACAACCCCTGACTCTCGAGGGTAACTATGGTACATCAACACTACAACCCTGACTCTCGAGGGTAACTATGGTACATCAACACTGCAACCACTGACTCTCGAGGGTAACTATGGTACATCAACACTACAACCACTGACTCTCGAGGGTAACTATGGTACATCAACACTACAACCACTGACTCTCGAGGGTAACTATGGTACATCAACACTACAACCACTGACTCTCGAGGGTAACTATGGTACATCAACACTACAACCCCTGACTCGAGGGTAACTATGGTACATCAACACTACAACCCTGACTCTCGAGGGACTATGGTACATCAACACTGCAACCCTGACTCTCGAGGGTAACTATGGTACATCAACACTGCAACCCCTGACTCTCGAGGGTAACTATGGTACATCAACACTACAACCCCTGACTCTCGACGGTAACTATGGTACATCAACACTGCAACCCCTGACTCTCGACGGTAACTATGGTACATCAACACTACAACCCCTGACTCTCGAGGGTAACTATGGTACATCAACACTACAACCTCTGACTCTCGAGGGTAACTATGGTACATCAACACTGCAACCACTGACTCTCGAGGGTAACTATGGTACACCAACACTACAACCCCTGACTCTCGTGGGTAACTATGGTACATCAACACTGCAACCCCTGACTCTCGAGGGTAACTATGGTACATCAACACTGCAACCCCTGACTCTCGAGGGTAACTATGTTACATCAACACTGCAACACCTGACTCTCGAGGGTAACTATGGTACATCAACACTACAACCACTGACTCTCGAGGGTAACTATGGTACATCAACACTACAACCCCTGACTCTCGAGGGTAACTATGGTACATCAACACTACAACCCCTGACTCTCGAGGGAAACTATGGTACATCAACACTGCAACCACTGACTCTCGAGGGTAACTATGGTACATCAACACTACAACCACTGACTCTCGAGGGTAACTATGGTACATCAACACTGCAACCACTGACTCTCGAGGGTAACTATGGAACATCAACACTGCAACCACTGACTCTCGAAGGTAACTATGGTACATCAACACTGCAACCCCTGACTCTCGAGGGTAACTATGGTACATCAACACTACAACCACTGACTCTCGAGGGTAACTATGGTACATCAACACTACAACCACTGTCTCTCGAGGGTAACTATGGTACATCAACACTGCAACCACTGACTCTCGAGGGTAACTATGGTACATCAACACTGCAACCACTGACTCTCGAGGGTAACTATGGTACATCAACACTGCAACAACTGACTCTCGAGGGTAACTATGGTACATCAACACTACAACCACTGACTCTCGAGGGTAACTATGGTACATCAACACTGCAACCACTGACTCTCGAGGGTAACTATGGTACATCAACACTACAACCACTGACTCTCGAGGGTAACTATGGTACATCAACACTGCAACCTATGACTCTCGAGGGTAACTATGTTACATCAACACTACAACCACTGACTCTCGAGAGTAACTATGGTACATCAACACTACAACCCCTGACTCTCGAGGGTAACTATGGTACATCAACAATACAACCACTGACTCTCGAGAGTAACTATGGTACATCAACACTACAACCCCTGACTCTCGAGGGTAACTATGGTACACCAACACTACAACCCCTGACTCTCGTGGGTAACTATGGTACATCAACACTGCAACCCCTGACTCTCGAGGGTAACTATGGTACATAAACACTGCAACCCCTGACTCTCGAGGGTAACTATGTTACATCAACACTGCAACCACTGACTCTCGAGGGTAACTATGGTACATCAACACTGCAACCCTGACTCTCGAGGGTAACTATGGTACATCAACACTGCAACCCTGACTCTCGAGGGTACATGGTACATCAACACTGCAACCACTGACTCTCGAGGGTAACTATGGTACATCAACACTACAACCCCTGACTCTCGAGGGTAACTATGGTACATCAACACTGCAACCACTGACTCTCGAGGGTAACTATGGTACATCAACACTGCAACCACTGACTCTCGAGGGTAACTATGGTACATCAACACTACAACCCTGACTCTCGAGGGTAACTATGGTACATCAACACTGCAACCCTGACTCTCGAGGGTAACTATGGTACATCAACACTGCAACCTGACTCTCGAGGGTAACTATGGTACATCAACACTCAACCCCTGACTCTCGAGGGAACTATGGTACATCAACACTCAACCACTGACTCTCGAGGGTAACTATGGTACATCAACACTGCAACCCTGACTCGAGGGTAACTATGGTACATCAACACTACAACCCTGACTCTCGAGGGTAACTATGGTACATCAACACTGCAACCACTGACTCTCGAGGGTAACTATGGTACATCAACACTGCAACCCTGACTCAGGGTAACTATGGTACATCAACACTCAACCCTGACTCGAGGTAACTATGGACATCAACACTGCAACCCTGACTCTCGAGGGAACTATGGTACATCAACACTGCAACCCTGACCTCGAGGGTAACTATGGTACATCAACACTACAACCACTGACTCTCGAGGGTAACTATGGTACATCAACACTGCAACCCTGACTCTCGAGGGTAACTATGTTACATCAACACTGCAACCCTGACTCTCGAGGGAACTATGGTACATCAACACTACAACCCTGACTCTCGAGGGTAACTATGGTACATCAACACTCAACCCTGCCTCGAGGGTAACTATGGTACATCAACACTACAACCATGACTCTCGAGGGTAACTATGGTACATCAACACTGCAACCCTGACTCTCGAGGGTAACTATGGTACATCAACACTACAACCCTGACTCGAGGGTAACTATGGTACATCAACACTACAACCCCGGCTCGAGGGTAACTATGGTACATCAACACCACAACCACTGACCTCGAGGGAACTATGGTACATCAACACTCAACCCTGACTCTCGAGGGTAACTATGGTACACCAACACTACAACCACTGACCTCGAGGGAACTATGGACATCAACACTCAACCCTGAATCTCGAGGGTAACTATGGTACATCAACACTACAACCCTGCTCTGAGGGAACATGGTACATCAACACTGCAACCCCGGCTCTCGAGGGTAACTATGGTACATCAACACTACAACCCTGACTTCGAGGGTAACTATGGTACATCAACACTACAACCTGACTCGAGGGAAACTATGGTACACAACACTGCAACCCTGACTCTCGAGGGTAACTATGGTACATCAACACTACAACCTGACCTCGAGGGTAACTATGGTACATCAACACTGCAACCCCGACTCTCGAGGGTAACTATGGACATCAACACTCAACCCTGACTCTCGAGGGTAACTATGGTACACAACACTCAACCCTGACTCTCGAGGGAACTATGGTACATAACACTCAACCCTGACTCTCGAGGGTAACTATGGTACACCAACACTACAACCACTGATCTCGAGGGTAACTATGGTACATCAACACTGCAACCCTGACCTCGAGGGTAACTATGACATCAACACTCAACTGACTGAGGGCATGGTCATCAACACTCACCCTGACTCTCGAGGGTAACTATGGTACATCAACACTACACACTGACTCTCGAGGGTAACTATGGTACATCAACACTACAACCACTGATCTCGAGGGTAACTATGGTACATCAACACTCAACCCTGACTCTCGAGGGTAACTATGGTACATCAACACTACAACCACTGACTCTCGAGGGTAACTATGGTACATCAACACTCAACCCCTGACTCTCGAGGGTAACTATGGTACATCAACACTACAACCCTGACTCTCGAGGGTAACTATGGTACATCAACACTGCAACCCTGACTCTCGAGGGTAACTATGGTACATCAACACTGCAACCCCTGACTCTCGAGGGTAACTATGGTACATCAACACTACAACCCCTGACTCTCGAGGTAACTATGGTACATCAACACTGCAACCCTGACTCTCGAGGTAACTATGGTACATCAACACTACAACCCTGACTCTCGAGGGTAACTATGGTACATCAACACTGCAACCCCTGACTCTCGAGGGTAACTATGGTACATCAACACTACAACCCTGACTCTCGAGGGTAACTATGGTACATCAACACTACAACCCTGACTCTCGAGGGTAACTATGGTACATCAACACTACAACCCTGACTCTCGAGGTAACTATGGTACATCAACACTCAACCCTGACTCTCGAGGGTAACTATGGTACATCAACACTGCAACCCTGACTCTCGAGGGTAACTATGGTACATCAACACTACAACCCTGACTCTCGAGGGTAACTATGGTACATCAACACTCAACCCTGACTCGAGGGTAACTATGGTACATCAACACTGCAACTCCTGACTCTCGAGGGTAACTATGGTACACCAACACTACAACCACTGACTCTCGAGGGTAACTATGGTACATCAACACTACAACCACTGACTCTCGAGGGTAACTATGGTACATCAACACTCAACCCTGACTCTCGAGGGTAACTATGTTACACCAACACTGCAACCCCTGACTCTCGAGGGTAACTATGGTACATCAACACTACAACCCCTGACTCTCGAGGGTAACTATGGTACATCAACACTACAACCACTGACTCTCGAGGGTAACTATGGTACATCAACACTACAACCACTGACTCTCGAGGGTAACTATGGTACATCAACACTGCAACCCCTGACTCTCGAGGGTAACTATGGTACATCAACACTGCAACCCCTGACTCTCGAGGGTAACTATGGTACATCAACACTACAACCACTGACTCTCGAGGGTAACTATGGTACATCAACACTACAACCACTGACTCTCGAGGGTAACTATGGTACATCAACACTGCAACCCCTGACTCTGAGGGTAACTATGATACATCAACACTGCAACCCCTGACTCTCGAGGGTAACTATGGTACACCAACACTGCAACCACTGACTCTCGAGGGTAACTATGATACATCAACACTGCAACCCCTGACTCTCGAGGGTAACTATGGTACATCAACACTGCAACCCCTGACTCTCGAGGGTAACTATGATACATCAACACTGCAACCCCTGACTCTCGAGGGTAACTATGGTACATCAACACTACAACCACTGACTCTCGAGGGTAACTATGGTACATCAACACTACAACCACTGACTCTCGAGGGTAACTATGTTACATCAACACTACAACCACTGACTCTCGAGGGTAACTATGGTACATAAACACTGCAACCCCTGACTCTCGAGGGTAACTATGGTACATCAACACTACAACCACTGACTCTCGAGGGTAACTATCGTACATCAACACTGCAACCACTGACTCTCGAGGGTAACTATGGTACATCAACACTGCAACCACTGAGTCTCGAGGGTAACTATGGTACATCAACACTACAACCCCTGACTCTCGAGGGTAAATATGGTACATCAACACTACAACCCCTGACTCTCGAGGGTAACTATGGTATATCAACACTGCTCTCAGGGGTAACTATGATATATCAACATTGCTCTCAGGGGTAACTATGGTATATCAACACTGCTCTCAGGGGTAACTATGGTATATCAACATTGCTCTCAGGGGTAACTATGGTATATCAACACTGCTCTCAGGGGTAACTATGGTATATCAACATTGCTCTCAGGGTAACTATGGTATATCAACACTGCTCTCAGGGTAACTATGGTATATCAACACTGCTCTCAGGGGTAACTATGGTATATCAACATTGCTCTCAGGGGTAACTATGGTATATCAACATTGCTCTCAGGGTAACTATGGTACATCAACACTGCAACCACTGAGTCTCGAGGGTAACTATGGTACATCAACACTACAACCCCTGACTCTCGAGGGTAACTATGTAATCAACACTGCTCAGGATAGTATATCAACATGCCTCAGGTAACTATGTATATCAACACTGCTCTCAGGGTAACTATGGTATATCAACATTGCTCTCAGGGTAACTATGGTATATCCAACACTGCTCTCAGGGTAACTATGGTATATCAACATGCTCTCAGGGTAACTATGGTATATCAACACTGCTCAGGTACATGGTAATAACATGCTCAGGGTAACTATGGTATATCAACATTGCTCTCAGGGGTAACTATGGTATATCAACATTGCTCTCAGGGTAATATGGTACATCAACACTCAACCTGACTCTCGAGGGTAACTATGGTATATCAACACTGCTCTCAGGGTAACTATGGTATATCAACACTGCTCTCAGGGTAACTATTATATCAACACTCCCCAGGGGGAATTGGATATCAAAACCCTCGGGGGAACTATGGTTTTCAACACTGCCTCAGGG
>WNWK01051482.1:0-12476 GCA_009830355.1 Cherax destructor
TGAAAATGGGCAGTTACCTGAGGTATGGAAGAAGGCCAACGTAGTCCCTATCTTTAAAAAAGGAGACAGAAAAGAGGCACTAAACTATAGACCGGTATCACTTACATGTATAGTGTGCAAAGTCCTGGAGAAAATCATCAGGAAAAGAATGGTGGAGCACCTCGAGCTGAACAGGATAATAAACACCAGGCAGCACGGATTCCGGGAAAGCAAATCCTGTGTAACAAACCTCCTAGAGTTCTATGATAAAGTAACAGAGGTAAGGCAAGAGAGAGAAGGGTGGGTTGATTGCATTTTCCTGGACTGCAGGAAGGCCTTCGACACAGTTCCTCACATGAGATTAGTAAAGAAGTTGGAAGAACAAGCATGTATAACAGGAAGGGCACTGGAATGGATCAGGGAATACCTCACAGGGAGGCAACAACGGGTCATGGTGCGTGATGAGGTATCACAGTGGGCACCTGTGACGAGAGGCGTTCCGCAGGGGTCAGTCCTAGGACCAGTGTTATTCTTGGTATATGTAAATGACATGACAGATGGGATAGACTTAGAAGTGTCTCTGTTCGCAGATGATGTGAAATTAATGAGGAGAATCACATCGGAGGAGGACCAAGCAGGACTTCAAACAGACCTGGACAAGCTTGACATCTGATCTAGCAAATGGCTTCTCGAATTCAATCCCACCAAATGCAAAGTCATGAAGATCGGAGAAGGGCAAAGAAGACCGCTGACAGAGTACAGGCTAGGCGGACAAAGGCTACAAAGCTCGAAAAAGGAGAAAGATCTTGGGGTGAGTATAGCGCCAAGCACGTCTCCGGAGGCACACATCAACCAGATAACTGCGGCAGCATATGGGCGACTGGCAAACCTAAGATTAGCGTTCCGTTACCTTAACAAGGACTCGTTTAAGACACTGTACACCGTGTACGTCAGGCCCATACTAGAATATGCAGCACCAGTCTGGAACCCACACCTGGTCAAGCACATAAAGAAACTAGAGAAAGTGCAAAGGTTTGCGACAAGGTTAGTTCCACAACTCAGGGGTCTGTCCTATGAAGAAAGGCTGAGGGAAATAGGACTAACAACACTGGAGGAAAGAAGGGTCAGAGGAGACATGATAACGACATACAAAATACTGCGGGGAATTGACAAGGTAGGCAGTGACAGGATGTTCCAGAGAGGGAACACAGAAACAAGGGGACACAACTGGAAGCTGAAGACTCAGATGAGTCAAAGGGATGTTAGGAAGCATTTCTTCAGCCACAGAGTAGTCAGGAAGTGGAATAGTCTAGAGAAAGACATAGTGGAGGCAGGAACCATACACAGTTTTAAGACGAGGTATGATAAAGCTCATGGAGCAGGGAGAGCAGATACCCAGTAGCGGGCATCGCAGAGGCGGGACCAGGAGCTGAGTCTCGACCCCTGCAACCACAATTAGGTGAGTACAATTAGGTGAGTACACACGTGTGTGTGGTAATGCTTTATTTACAGGGAGCAAAGTCAGGGTATTTTTCCAGAATGGTCTGTAATATACCACTGTGGATAAAATACTTTGACATATCTTGAACAGTAGGTTTGTGACGTAGGATTTCCCGTCCCTGAAACCGTGTTGGCTGTCGTTGATAAGCTCATTCCTTTCTAGGTGTTCCACCTCTCTTCTCCTGATAATCTCCATGACTTTACATACTATACATCTCAGTGACACTGGTCTGTAGTTTAGTGCTTGTGTCTGTCTGCTTTTTTGAAAATTGGGACTACATTTGCTGTCTTCCATACCTCCGGTAATCTCCCTGTTTCGATAAATGTGTTGAATATTTTTGTTAGGGGTACACATAGCGCCTCTGCTCCCTCTCTCAGGACCCATGGAGAGATGTTGTCCGGCCCCATCGTCTTTGAGGTATCTAGCTCGCTCAGCAGCTTCTTCACTTCTTCCTCGGTTGCATGTATTGTGTCCAACACTTGGTGGTGTACTCCACCTCTCCGTCTTTCTGGAGTCCCTTCTGTCTCCTCTGTGAACACTTCTTTGAATCTCATGTTGAGTTCCTCACATACTTCGTGGTCGTTTTCTGTGATCTCTCCTCCTTCCTTCCTTAGCCTGATCACCTGGTCCTTGACTGTTGTTTTCCTCCTGATGTGGCTGTACAACAGCTTTGGGTCAGATTTGGCTTTCGCTGCTATGTCATTTTCATATTGTCGTTGGGCCTCCCTTCTTACCTGTGCATATTCATTTTGGCTCTACGACTGCTCTCCTTATTCTCCTGGGTCCTTTGCCTTCTATACTTCTTCCATTCCCTAGTACACTTGGTGTTGGCCTCCCTGCACCTTTGGGTGAACCACGGGCTCATCCTGGCTTTTTCATTATTCCTGTTACCCTTGTCTGTTCATTACCTTTGTAACTTTCTCAGCTATCAAAACTTTCGGGCCCAGTCCCTGGACACATTATGTACCTCTATAATCTTTTGACTACCGCCCACGGGATGGGTATGGGGTGCATAATAACGATCAAACTAAACTAACTTCCTTGCATATTGTTGTCACACATTCCATCATCTCGTTTACTGACTTCCTTGCTAGTTGTCTGTCCCACTGAACCCCGTTCAGGAAGTTCTTCATGCCCTTCCTGCTTACCCCTCCACTTGTAACTTGTATTCGAAGCTTAAAACCACATGATCACTGGCCTCAAGGGGTTAGTTAGTTTGATATCTTTATTATGCACCCCATACCCATCGTGTGGGCGGTAGTCAAAAGATTACAGAGGTACATAATGGGCCCCAAGAGGTCCTTTATATGTGATGTCCTCAATATCTGCACTACTCAAGGTGAATATTAGGTCCAGTCTAGCTGGTTCATCCTCTCCTCTCTCTCTCTCTCTGTGTTGGTACATAAAGTTTTCCAGTACCACCTCCATCAGCTGAACCCTCCACGTTTCTTGGCCCCCAAGTGGCTCCAAGTTCTCCCAATGTGTGTTAGTGTGTGTGTGTGTGTGTGTGTGTGTGTGTGTGTGTGTGTGTGTGTGTGTGTGTGTGTGTGTGTGTGTGTGTGTGTGTGTGTGTGTGTGTGTGTGTGTGTGTGTGTGTGTGTGTGTGTGTGTGTGTGTGTGTGTGTGTGTGTGTAGTCACCAATATGTGGTTACAGTGTCGAATCTCAGCTTCTGGCCCCACTTATTCGCTGTTCTCTGGGGTCACTCTTTCCTGGTGTTGACGGCCTTATCATACCTCTTCTTAAAGCTATGTATGGATCCTGCCTCTACCACTTCACTCTCAATGTTTTTCTACTTTCTGACTACTCTGAGGCTGGAGAAATACTAACGTCCCTGTGACTCATCTAAGTTTTCAACTTCCAGTTGTGTTCCTTTATCCTATATCTCAAACAATCTGTGCCTATTATTCCTATCAATTCCTCTCAGTATTCTGAACATTTTTATCATATCCCCCTAGTTCTTCTGTGCTTCAGTGTCATCGGACTAAGTTCCCTTAACCTTTCCCCATAGGACACACCCCTTAGCACCAGGACGAGTCTTGTTGCAAACCTCTGTACTTTCTCCAATTTCGTGATATGCTTGGTCAGGTGTGGGTTCCATACTGGTGCTGCAGACTTCAATATGGGCCTGACGTACACTGTACAGTGTCGTGAATGACTCCTTACTTAGACATTGAAACGCTGTTGTCAGGTTTACTAGGCGCCCGTATGCTGCAGTAGTTATTTGATTGATGTGCGTCTTAGGAGACGTTCTCGATATGATGCTCACCCCAAGATCCTTTTCCTTTATCGAGTTTTGCAGTCTTTGACCTCTTAGGCTGTACTCTGTCTGCGGTCTTTTTTGTCCTTTCCCAAACTTCATAACTTTGCACTTGCTGGGGTTAAACTCTAGGAGCCATTTGTTGGACGAGGCTTGCAGCCTGTCCAGATTCCCTTGTAGGATTACCTGATCCTCGTCCACTTATATTCTTATTAGCTTCACAATGTCTGCAAACAAGGACACCTCTGAGTCTATCCCTACCGTCATGTCCTAAACATATACAAGAAACAATGCCGGACCTAGGACTGACCCTTGTGGAACCCCACTCGACACATGCACCCATTCTGACACACGTTGTTTCCTTCCTGTCAGGTATTCCCTGATCTACTGCAGTACTTTCCCTGCTATTCCTGCCTGCTCCTCTAGTTTTTCAACCAGTCTCTTGTGTGCTACTGTGTCGAAAGCCTTCTTACAGTCCAAGAAGGTGCAGTCTACCCATCCCTCTCTCTGCTGTCTTATCTCTGTCACCTTGTCGTAGAACTAAAATAGAGTTGTGACACAGGATTTCCCTTCCCAGAAGCCGTGCTGGTTGTCATGTGCGTGTGTTAATTACCACTTTGTCATAGGCACTTGTCGATTCGACACTTGGCTTGTGTGTACTTACCTAGTTGTACTCACCTAGTTATGGTTGCAGGGGTTGAGTCAGCTCCTGGCCCCGCCTCTTCACTGGCCGCTACTGGGTCACTCTCCCTGCGCCACGAGCTTTATCGTACCTCTTAAAGCAATTTAGTGAAAAATTAGGAAGTATGATTACTGATGCACACATGAAAAAAGACCACTTAATACTAACAGGAGACTTCAATATCAATCTCCTACAAGATCAGGACCCACAAGTAACTGAATTCACAAACACTATAAGCAACTGCTTGCTGCTACCAACAGTAACAAAACCAACAAGAATCTCTGAGACTTGTGCCTCCCTATTAGACCACATCTGGACTAACACCATATCCCCTCTAAAATCAGGCATAATGACAGATAATACCACAGACCACTACCCTACCTTTCTCATAACCAACCTAGGTAAATTACCTCAAGAGACTTCTAAAGTTACCTTCAGACTACATAATGAGGCAGCTATTAATAACTTCATAACAGCTATGTCAAACATCGACTGGCAAACCGAGTTAGACACCTATACAGATACTGACATATGTATTAATAATTTTCTAAAAAAGACCCAATACCTCTATAACATGCATTGCCCTAAAAAAAACTAAACAGATCACAGCTAAGAGACTAAACAATCCCTGGCTAACACCCAGCATTCTCAAATCCATTAATATAAAACACCTATATGAAAAACAGTACAGAATGGGTCAAATAACAAGAGAACAAACAAAACGTTACTCATCAAACCTAACCAGCCTGATAAGAAGGTCAAAAATATTGTATTATGAGAACAGATTAAATAACTTAAAAGGTGATATGAAAATGACCTAGAAAACCCTATCTGAATTTCTAGGAACTAAAAAGATATCCAGAAACATAACAATCAAACTGACAAACCCAGATGAACCTTGATGCTCCCACCAACTGAAACAGCAAACAGACTCAATGTTTTCTTATCCACTATAGGAAAAAAGATGGCAAGCAAACTCCTAAGTTCAAACACCCCACCTAACGACTACCTCACTGGAAATTACCCGAATACACTATTCTTAGCTCCGACCAACCCAACTGAAGTCTCGCTTGTTATTAACACATTAAAAAACAAGGCAGGAGATCTAAATAACTTACCACCTTTTATATACAAAAAAGCTTCTCAAGTACTATCACCAATTATTGCAACACTCTTTAACAAATCCATTGAATCCTCCACCTTCCCATCAATACTCAAAATAGCGAGGGTTACCCCCATACATAAAGGAGATCAAACAGACCTGAATAACTATAGACCAATATCTAACTTACCCCTTCTCTCCAAAATCTTTGAAAAGTTAATTCATAGGCAAATCTATTCCTACCTCATCTCCCACAACATACTCAACCCCTGTCAGTTTGGTTTCAGGCCTAATAAAAACACAATTGATGCTATCATACACATGCTAGAATATGCACCGCTCTTGAAAAAAAAAAAAATCCCACTGGGAATCTTTATTGATTTACGTAAAGCTTTTGATACAGTTCACCATGATCTGTTACACTTAAAATTATCACACTATGGTATAAGAGGGCACTCCCTCAACTACCTAAAGTTATACCTTAGCGACAGAAGCCAATATGTGTACACAAATGGAGCTAACTCTTCCACACAAACAATTACAGTTGGTGTCCTGCAGGGAAGTGTTCTTGGCCCACTTCTCTTTCTCATTTACATAAACGACCTACAAAATGCATCTCAACTACTCAAACCCATACTATTTGCAGATGACACCACATACGTCTTCTCTCACCCATGCCCAGACACACTAGCCAACACTGTAAATGCTGAATTACAGAAAATATCTACCTGGATGATGACTAACAAGCTTACTCTCAATGTTGACAAAACCTATTTCATTCAGTTTAGGAACAGAGCTACAAATGTTCCACTTAACATAATGATAAACGGATCACTTGTCACAAAACTCACAGAGGGAAAATTCTTAGGAATCCACCTTGACAGTGGCCTCAAATTTCAGACACATATACAACAAATTTCCAAGAAAGTCTCAAAGATCGTAGGAATACTATCCAAGATAGGGTACTATGTTCCACAACCAGCTCTCCTTTCCCTTTATCACTCACTCATTTACCCCTATCTCACCTATGGAATCTGTGCATGGCGTTCAACAACAATAACTCACCTCAAACCATTAATAACACAACAAAAGGCTGCAGTCCGCATGTTAACAAATTCCCACTACAGACAACATTCTCCACCAATATTCAAAAGTCTAAACTTACTCACCATACAAGACATCCATACTTTTTACAGTGCCTATTACATACATAGAACACTAAACTCAAATATTAACCCACAACTCAAAATTCTCCTAACCAACCTTAGCAGGACACATGAACATAACACAAGACACAGATCACTCTTCGTTGTTCCCCACGTCCACCTACCTCTATGCAAAAACGCAATGCACATTAAAGGCCCAAGAATTTGGAATTCATTACCTATGATTACCAAAGAAACCCGGTCTGTACATCAAGTAAAAACTCTGCTAAAAAAACACCTAATCACCCAAAACTAAATACCCACTACTTTACATTACCTACAAAGTTAATAAATCACTTTCCACTGCCTCAAAATAACAATATTCACTGTGTTACTCCCCAAGCCTCAAAACCCCTTATATAATTGCTCAAAGAAAAATAATTTCTCAAACATAATCTAGTACAAATGTTGAAACTTATATCTCATAATGTATAAACCTGTTATAATTAATACAACCTAATCTAACTTTGTTCCTACAGCATTACCAAATAAAGAAATCCATTCTCATGTAGCCTTGTGCTCCTTGTAACTCATCTAATGACCATATAAACTGTTATTACAACACAATTAATCGATTTAATCTAATTTAATAACTTTATTAATACAAATAATAAATTATTATGTTGACATATAAAACTGTAATGATCCAAAATGATAAAACTATTATGTTTCAAAAATGCTATGTTCAAATTATATTCAAATTTCATAGCTTTAATACTCAACTATACTTATACTATTGTGAATTATTTACTATAATTCTTACCATTTAGTTTTAAGTTAATTTTAAGTCTGCTCACAATGCTCTGCATATTAGAGGTTTTTGGCATGTACACCTCTTGTAATCGCTTAACCCATTGTACATCTTTGTATCATGTCACAATAAACTATTACTATTACTACTATTACTATGAATGGATCCTGCCTCTACTACATCGCTTCCCAAACTATTCCACTTCCCGACCACTCTGTGACTGTAATAATATAGGGGTCTACACTATATCCTGTGGAGGCTGCGACAGAATTTATGTAGGAGAAACAGCAAGAAACCTCGAAACACGCATCAATGAACACATTAATGCATGCAGAAACGATAACCTGAACAACGCCTGCGTACAACACCGAAATTCCAACAATCATCTCATGAAATTCAAAGACGCCCGACTAGTAATCAAAGAAACTAATTTCCGTAGACGCAAATGCCTTGAATCAGCACTTATCTCTGTTTCTAACACAATTAAACAAAACAAAGGCAGCTTCACCATCTCTGAAGTCTTAGCAAGAATCCTCCTGAAAACAGTTAACCATACCATCACATAGTCTCTCCTGCTAATTCAACACAAGCACATCGTAGATGTGGAACACTCCTACAGGCCTTCTATATTTCAACCTCCAGCAAAAATATTTGTCTAACCTATTGTTATACTACCCAAGTATTTGTTTTATCACCTTTTACTCATGTGCATATTGATTGTTCTACCTTATTGTATTACTACTACTACTACTACTACTTATATCACTACTACTTCGACCACCACTAGTATTTCACCTCACTTTGAGAGTATATAATAGCCCACTGTGTCCATGTATCGCTTGTAACGGCTTGAAAAGCTCCTGGAGAGCGAAACGTTGCCACAATAAAATGTCACATTAGTTGCATTTGTGTCCTTTACTTAACACTCTGTGACTGAAGAAATACTTCCTAACATCCCTGTGATTCATCTGAGTCTTCAACTTCCAACTGAGTCCCCTTCTTGTTGTGTTCCATCTCTGAAACATTCTGTCTCTGTAAACCTTGTCAATTCCTCTCAGCATTTTATGTCGTTATCATGTCCCCCCTATCTCTCCTGTCCTCCAATGTCGTCAGTCGATTTCCCTTAACCTCTCCTCGTAGGACATACCCCTAGCTCCGGGACTAGTCTTGTTGCAAACCTTTGTACGTTCTCTAGTTTCTTTACGTGATTGCTAGCTGTGGGTTTCAAACTGGTGCTGAATACTCCAATAAGGGTTTAACATACAGTGTAGGGTCCTGAACGATTCCTTATTAAGATGTCGGAATGCTGTTCTTAGGTTTGCTAGGCGCCCGTATGCTGCAGCTGTTATTTGCTGATGTGTCTCAAGGAGATGTGCCCGGTGTTATACTCACCCCAAGATCCTTTTCCTTGAGTGAGGTTTTTAGTCTCTGGCCCCTAGACTGTACTCTGTCTATGGCCTGTGTGTGTGTACTCACCTAATTGTGGTGATTCATAGCACCTGGTCCTGACTCTTCACTTCACTAGTCGCTACTAGGTCCTCTCTTTCCCTGCTCTATGAGCTTTATCATATCTCATCTTAAAACTATATATGGATCCTACCTCCAGCACATTATCCAGACTATTCCACTTCCGACAACTCACGACTGAAGAAATAATTCCTAACGTCCCTTTGACTTATCTGAGTCTTCAACTTCCAACTGTGACCCCTTGTTGCTGTGTCCCATCTCTGGAACATCATGTCTCTGTCTACCTTGTCAATTCCTCGCAGTATTTTGTCATTATCATGTCCCCTATCCCTCTTATCCTCCAGTGTCGTCAGGTTGTTTTCCCCTTAAATTTTTTTCATAGGACATTCCCCTATCTCCGGGACTAGTTTTGTTGCAAACCTTTGCACTTTCTTTAATTTCTTGAAGTGCTTGACCAGGTGTGGGTTCCAAACTTGTGCTGCATACTCCATTGTGACCCTGACGTACACGGTGCACAGAGTCTTGAACGATTCCTTACTGAAGTGCCGGAACGCTGTTCTTAGGTTCCCAGGCGCCCATATGCTGCAGCAGTTATCTGGTTGATGTACGCCTCAGATGTGCTCGGTATTATACTCACCCCAAGATCCTTTTCCTTGAGGGAGGTTTGCAGTCTATATACTGTCTGCGGTCTTTTTGTCTTTCACCGATCTTCATGACTTTGCATTTGGTGGGGTTAAATTCCAGGAACCAGTTGCTGGACCAGGCTTGCAGCCTGTCCAGGTCCCTTTGTAGTCCTGTCTGATCCTCATCCGATTTAATTCTCTTCATTAACGTCACATCATCTGCAGAGACACTTCGAGTCTATCCCTTCTGGCATGTCATTCACATATACCTGAAACAGCATCGTTCCTAGGACTGACCCCTGTGGAACCCCGCTCGTCAGAGGCGCCCACTCTGACACTGACACCCGTCACGTACCATGACTCGTTGTTGCCTCCCTGTCAGATATTTTTATCCATTGCAGTGTTTTTCCTGTTATGTGTGCCTGATCCTCTAGCTTTTGCACTAATCTCTTGTGTGGAACTGTGTCGAAAGCCTTCTTGCAGTCCAAGAAAATGCAGTCTACCCACCCTCTCTTGTTTACTTCTGTTACCTTGTCATAAAACTCCAGTTGGTTTGTGAAACAGGATTTCCTTCCTGAAATCATGCTGGTTGTCGTGTATAAAATTGGGACTACATTTGCCGTCTTCCATACCTCAGGTAGTCCAGAACTTTGTGGAAAATATTGGGTATTTTCCCGAAATGTTATACTCGATAGCCTTTCTAATGTGAATATTCTTAATGTGTGGCTGTTGGTTCGTATTTTCTTGAGATGAAGACAGAACCATCCCGACAGTCGCGTGGGTAAGCGGAGCTGGGTCATGCAAGGGCAGTGAGCAGCCAGTCTCGTGGGATAAGACAAAGAAGGTAGAACGATGGGAGAGTTCTGATTATAATGGAGACGGGGAAACGGCGTTTACAACGACCAAATCGTGTTTAATGGTCTCTCTTCACAATAGTGAATGTTGTGAATATTCGCCGGGCATAATGTGGGACATTAAGTCCAAGAAACTGCAATAATAGAGTAATAATGTGTTAAATAGTGACCGGCGCCGCCATTACGGGTTTTTGATGGAGGAAATGTGCGTCGGTTTGATCAGTGTTCATCGTACACAATTATTAATGGATTAACTTCTAACGAGGGTAAATTAGTGGGACATTAAACCGTCGTGTGAACAGTGTTTAAAGTTTTACGTATAAACTGTAATAAAGGGAAGATGAATCGCTACTCCCGATCAACCACATGTTAATTAAACGCCCGGTCCCGTGGGCGTAAGAGAGTTCAAGGAATCAATCTTCTCTTGACTCATCTGTTCAGTCTGGTCTGACTGATGTTGTAGTGGCCAGGCTTAGCCTTGGCTACAAGTACTTCTGGCAGTTTGGGAGATACACAGATGATGATCAAACTAAATGCAAATTATGTGATCAGGCATATGGTCACTGTCTTGAACACTATGTGCTGAATTGTCCACTTATTGAGGAATATAGAGATAGACAGTATAATAATCTATGTGACATGTCAAGATATCTTATTAGTGAAGGTATGATACACATTTATACTAAGCAAATTTCCTAAATTTGCTTGTAACAGATAAGTGAACTGTAGATATAAATCCAAATTAATTTCCATGAACGTGCCTGTCTGTGCTCATGATACTGCGAGCACAGATAGGCATGTTTGTGGAGCAACTTGCAATGTGAACAGACTGACTGATGTTGTAGTGGCCAGGCTTAGGCTTGGCTACAAGTACTTCTGACAGTTTGGGAGACAGAGATGATGATCAAACTAAATGCAAATTATGTGATCAGGCATATGGTCACTGTCTTGAACACTATGTGCTTAATTGTCCACTTATTGAGGCATATAGAGATAGACAGTATAATAACCTATGTGACATGTCAAGATATCTTATTCATGAAATAAGATGCCAGTTGTACTAAGCAAATTTCCTAAATTTGCTTGTAACAGATAATTGAAATGTAGATATAAACCCAAATGTACAATTGTTAACCCTTTGGGCCTAGTGCCTAGGCCTTTGTGTATCCATATGCTCTTGCGCTACCGTCCACAGGATGGATATGGGGTGCACAATAAACTAGCCACTTCGGTGGCAAAATCTAAAATTTATCTTGACTCATCGGGACAACCACCAACATCATCGTCTTGCCGGAAGAATAATCTCTAACGAGCAGGACCACGGGATCCGTCGAAGAATAGCGACAAGAATGCTGATTCTTCCCCACCGTAAGTATAAGTTGTATCCTCGTACTAGTTGGCCAGTAGGTATGTTGATATTAAGTGTCTACGGTGGGAATAATAAAGGTCTCCAGTGAACACCCAAGACACGGATAAAGTTAGTTGTTTGATATCTTTATTATGCACCCCATACCCATCCTGTGGGCGGTAGTCAAAAGATTACAGAGGTACATAATGGGTCCAGGGACTGGACCTCAAAGTTTGATAGCTGAGCAAGTTACAAAGGTAATGAACTCAGATGGTCACAATCATGACAAGTTACAAAGGTATTTGCAGATTACAGAGGTATATATAGGGTCCAGAGACTGGGCCCCAAAGTTTTGATAGCTGAATGTAGTGATACCGCTCTTGTGGAGAGCCGCAGCAGGACACAATACGGTACCACCTCAGGGGGCCCCTAACAATAACAACAAACAGTACGGCGATGGCCCAGCATGGCGTGTGGTCTCGCTCTTACACAAATACATTCGTGATGCAGATTACATGGTAAGCTTAAATATGTCGCCAGTAGCTATAGCTTTTCTGAGGACATATGCACCTTACATCACCTGTCCTGCAGCAGCAGTCATTAGATGTATTTTCTTCTGTTGCAGACATGTACCATGGATTGTGTGTTCAATAAAGCCTAGAAATGAGGCCTGTGTTTTTATCACAACAATTTTTAAAAAAATTT
>WNWK01051483.1:0-12476 GCA_009830355.1 Cherax destructor
CCTGCTAAATAACAAACTTCATTCTACTAAACCAATGTCGGTATAGGTTTCTGGCCTTCTTCTTGTCACCAATGTTGAGGCTGGGGAGCTACCCTCTCCCGTCTTAGCATCGTACACTCGTCTTACTCACGGGTATCTCATGGAAGGCTCCTGTCCCTTTCTGTGAAACATTGTCAGGTTCCAGTATCTGTTCGCCATATTCTGTTGGACTGCCCACTCTATCTACGAGCACGCAGAATTTACCTCCAACGTCGTCTTCGCTCTATGGCCCTTTCTTTACCTTCCCTTCTTGCTGATGGACCCTCCTTTAATCCTGACTCTCATTGACTTTTTGACAACAACTGACTTACTGCACAAACTCTGAGGTTATACCCCCTAGCCTCCCCTCAGTCCCTTCTACCTCAATCTCTTGCTATCCTCTCTCCCTGCACTATCCACTGTCCTGCTGCACTCCATACCCTACTAATCATCCCTCTCCCTCTTACAACCCATTCTCCCTGCATCCTACCTTAACCTGCTGCGCTGTATGACCCCTGTGGTTTAGCGCTTTTTTTTTATTGTAATACTAATAAGAGGAGCACTGCAAGGGAGCTAGGGGCCCACATAGGGTAGGAACAAGAACACAGAGGGGGGGAAATAATAATACGTACATACTGGACCAAATACCCAAGGCAGAAGAAAACCCAAAGGAGAGGAAAGATAAATAATTCATGTTAAGCACTAAACCCATGTGGGTCATTCAGCACAAGACATGGTGAATGGAGGCTTGATCCTCCGTCTGCTGAGCGCCAGACAGACACGCTTCCTATTTGTATTCTCCTAGATGTTCGAGAGAAGAAAGAGGAAAGGGAGAAGGGAAAAAAAGAAGAATCAGGTTAAGGCATGGGTGTTCTGAAGTTTGGAGCATTTTACAATGTATGTAATGGGAAAGGAAGGCATCTACAGAGACAAAGCGAGGACTAAGATTCATACAAGGAAAGTTGTTTACGTATAAGGGAGGATTCAACCAGACAGCAACTGTGAAAGTTAGAAGTAGGGTAGACAGTTTTAGCAGACCAGTCAATAGGATGACCGTGATCTCTGACATAACAGGAAAGATCATTGTTGGTGTCGGCAAGCCTAACGATTTTTGTGCTCTCTTAAGCCTGTCAGAAAGAGAATGGCCAGTTTCTCCAAAGTACTAAAGAGGACAGGAGGAACAAGAAATAGAGTAGACACCAGGAGCATCTATAGAGGGAGGAGAGGTATGAACTAGATTGGTGCGAAGAGTGTTAGTCTGGCGAAAAGTAAGATTGATGTCTAAGGGATGGAGAGAGTTGTTGGCTACCCCTCCCATTTCATAGACACTGCCTTCTCACGTGCTAAATGGTCTTTCTTCTCTCCTAAACTCTCTACTCCTGGGAACTCTCCTGTCCTCTGCCTTCCCTACATTTCCAGTCTTTCTAATCTCAACAACTCTCTCCGTCCTTAGACATTTAGACATTAAACTTACTTTTCGCCAGACTAACACTTTGCACCAATCTAGTTCATACCTCTCCTCCCTCTATAGATGCTCCTGGTGTGTAGTCTATTCTTGTTCCTCTGTCCTTTCAGTACTTTGGAAAAACTGGCCATTCTCTTTCTGACAGACTTAGAGAGCACAAAAATAGTGTTAGGCTTGCCGACACCAATAATGCTCTTTTCTGTCACGTCAGAGATCATGGTCATCCTATTGACTGGTTTTTTTGCTAAAATTGTCTACCCTACTTTTAACTTTCACAGTCGCCATCTGGTTGAATCCTCCCTTATACACAACTTTCCTTGTATGAATCTTAGTCCTGGCTTTGTCTCTGTAGATGCCTTCCTTTTCTATTACATTGTAAAATGCTCCAAACTTAAGAACACCCATGACTTAACTTGATTCTTCTTTTTTCCCCTTCTACCTTTTTTCCTTTCCTCTTTCCTCTCTCTCCTTTGGGTTTTCTTTCTTCTGCCTTGGGTATTTGGTCCAGTATTATTTTCACCCCTCTGTGTTCTTGTTCCTACCCTATGTGGAACCCTAGCTCCCTTGCAGTGCTCCTCTTTCTTAGTATTTGACTGACTCCACTACTACTATTACCTCTACCACTACCTCTCTTCCTCCTTTTTGTTATTGTGACTTTGTAAATGGTCCAAGTCGGACTGAAATGTCATCGTAAGCTCCTCTCTCCTATATGCGGGTTATTTGTGTACATGAGGGTCCATGGCATCAATGATGTAGTTCTACGAAACAGCCACTGAAAGGATTAAGAAAGCCATCCTTGCCTAAATTGTAAGGTTTAAACTTTTTCACCCTGTTTTCATTTTAAGTTAGGTTACTTTAGTTGTTTGACACCTTACCTGGCCTACATATATAATAATATTGGCATAACAAAGTTAACCATCATTAAATTATATAAATAGGCCACAAGGTTGAGGGGAGCTATCAGACAAGGAAAGTAGTGTGACAAATGAACTTAAGAGCTAACAAAGAAAGTTAAAGTCTGCATAAGTCAGTTTCAATCTAAATGTTCTAGTGTGTGCACATTAAAAGTAGGGCTTTTTAAAAGGAGAGAAGATACAATGAGAGCACCTAGGCATAGAAAAAATTAAAAAATGAATTCTACGTGCTCTTTGGTAAATAATACAATTAAGCAGAAGTGTGTTCTACAGTCAACTAAACCTGACAAATTGTAGAGATGCTAGGCACCTCACTATGTGACAGCTTTGTAAGAGTCTTGTACAGCCAATACATAGTCATATGAGAACTGTCTCCCAAATGTGACAATTATGGAAAGTTGACCAAGAAGTCAACTGAGGTTTAATCAAGAACAACTTGTCCTCTAACCTCGACCAACAATGTAACCATCAATCCTGAATGGTCTTTCACAAAACTGAATAATAGTCTAAATAGGGTATATTATCTGCAAGAGATTGACAGATCCCTGGTCATTTTGACCAGGGACCCAACAAAAGGTAATATCTTCATGCTTGTTGAAGAGAATACAGCCAATATTAAATGCAAAAGACAAGGGGATCCAAAATCAAAGTTTTGAAGAGGTTGCAATGCACTTTTGAGAGTCGGAGATTACAATGAAAGTGGGAAAAGAAGCAATGTGGATGATGGCTGCAAGAAATACATAGAATTCTGCTGTGAAAATATTAGTCAAATCCAGTAAAATAATTTTGTTACACTATCTGGAAAAACAGTTTCATATCCAACACCATGTGAGGCTATGGAGCCATCGGTGTACACAGCAGTAGCATGTAAATACAAGTGAAAATGGTCAAAGGGAGAAAATGTCCATAGCAGTAATAAAAGACTTAGCAAAGGGTAAGAAGGGATGTACTCACATCATCTGTACCTTCCAAGAGGAAATAGAGAAATTAGAAGGATACACAGAAAAGGGAAGAAGAATGAGAGAAGTGACTTAGAGTTTGAAGGCAAGGGTTAAAGGGCATCATCATCATGATGTGATGATGTGATGTATGATGATGATGATGATGATGATGATGATGATGATGATGATGATGATGATGATGATAATAATAATATATATAATATATATAATAATGATAATATATATATAATAATAATAATAATAATAATATTAATAATATATAATAATATAATAGATAATATTATTAATATAATATATATAATAATAATAATATAATATGAATAGATATAGATAGGATAATGATAGATAATGATAGATGATAATATATGAATGAATAATAGATAATGAATAGATATGAATAGATATAATAATAGATAATGATATGATAATGATATATGAATAATGATAATAATATATGAATATAGATGATGATGAATATAGAATATATGATAATAGATGATAATGATAATGATAAGATATAATATGATAATGATGATAGATATGAATGTGATGTGATATTGATGTGATGATGATTATGATGATGATGATTGAATATAATTGATATAATTTAAAATGATATAATTAATAAATGATTATAATAATAAATATATTAATATTAATATATATTAATAAATAGATATATAATTAATGATAATAAATAGATAATTATATAATAAATAGATGAATGATAATTAATATAATAAATAGATAATTATTAATATAAATGATTGATAATGATATATATATTGATAATATAATGAAATAATTATTATAAATAATGATATGATAATAATAATAATTAATATAATTGAATGATGAATGATAATGATATTATAATAGAATAATGATAATAATATGATGATGATTGATGTAATTATGTATGATTATTGTATATGATATGATAGATGATAGATGAATGATATGATGAATGTGTTGATGATGTGTGTTGAGTATGATGATATGATGATGATAGATGATATGAATGATAGATGATGATAGATGATGATGATGATGATAGATGATGATGATGATGATAGATAATTGATGATGTGATATTATTGATATAATAAAAATTAATGATATAATGATTAATAATATAATAATATAATATATTAATATAATAGATAATATTAATATAATGATATGAATAGATAATGATGATGATGATATGATAGATGATAATGATGATGATATGAATGATGATGATGAATATATATATAATGATTATGATGATAGATGGATATTGATATATAATGATGATGATAATTATTATGATATGATGATGAATGAAGATATGATATTATATGATTAATGATGATATAATGGATGAATTATATATGTAATGTGATGATGAAGATGATTATGATGAATTGATTAATGATAGATAAATTATATGTTTGATATAATAGATAAATGATAGATAGGATGATAGATGGATATTATGAATGATAGATGGATGATAAATGGATGATTATGAATAAATAGATGATAAATGAGATGATTATATGAATAAGATGGAATGATAATGGATGATTATTAATGATAGATAGATGATTATATGATAGATGGATGATAGATAGATGATGATGATAGATGGATGATAGATGGATGATTGATGATATAGATGGATATAGATGGATGATTGATGATGATAGATGAGATAATTATTGATATGATAATGGATGATAGATGGATGATTGATGATGAAGATGATGATAGATGGATATTATGATGATAGATGGATGAATAATAGATGGATATAGATGGATGATTGATGATGATTAGATATAATTATTATTAGATGATGATGATGATGAATAAGATTATTATGAATAATAATAATATATAATAATAATAATATAATAATATATAATATAATAATATATAATATATAATATAATGTATATGATAATAATTTTAAATATATATATATATAATATGTATGATGATGTGATGTGTGTGTGTGTGTGTGTGTGATACAGTGGTACCTCGGAGTTACGATATTTTTCGTTCGAGAATGCTGTTCAAGTGCCATTACCAAGAATTTATCCCCATGAGAATAATGTAAAATAGACTAGTCCTTTTACACCCCAAAAATATACTTACAAAAGCATTTAAAAAAATAAACTTACATAAAAGGGCGATTTTGGGGACCATCGTAACTCGAGGTACCACTGTAATAATAATAATAATACTTTATTGAGACATGGTACAATGATACATGGTAGACAAGATACATAGTTATTAATGAGGTGTACATGCCAAAAGCCCCTAATATGCTGTGCATTGCGGGCATTCTTAGGACTACTTAATTCTAGACTACATGGTAAAAAGTTATGGTTGATAATTTATAAAATAAGTATAATTGCGTATCTAAGTTATAAAGTTTGAATATAAGTTGAACATATCAATTAATTGTAGCAATGCAACTAATTGAGTGAGATAACAATTTAAAACAATTAATTACACTGCAATTACAGTTTACGTGGTCATTATAATGTAAATGTTATGGAAATAGTTAGCTTAGTATGTATTATTCATAACAGGTTTTTACATTAAGTGATTATTCTACTTTGTTGGGAATGTTTGATATTGAGCATTTAGCTTTGGGTGAGAAGGTGGTTTTTTAGCATCGTTTTGAATTGGGGTACAGGCAGGGTTTCTTTGGCAATGACAGGTAATGAATTCCAAATTTTCGTGCCTTTTATATGCATTGAGTTTTTACATAGTGTTAGATGGACACAAGGAACATCAAGGAGTGATCTGTGTCTAGTGTTATGGTCATGTGTCCTGTTAAAATTGGTAAGGAGAAGTTTGAGTGGTGGGTTAATATTTGCATAGAGTGTTCTATGTATGTAATAGGCACAGTAAAAAGTATGGATGTCTTGTATGGTGAGTAAGTTTAGGTTTTTGAATATTGGTGGAGTATGTTGTCTGGAGTGTGAATTTGTTATCATTCTAACTGCTGCCTTTTGTTGTGTTATTTGTGGTCTGAGATGAGTTATTGATGTAGAGCCCCATGCGCAGATTCCATAGGTGAGGTAGGGGTAAATGAGTGAGTGATATAGGGTAAGGAGAGCTGGTTGTGGAACATAGTACCGTATCTTGGATAGTATTCCCACGGTCTTTGAGACTTTCTTGGAAATTTGTTGTATATGTGTCTGAAATTTGAGGCCACTGTCAAGATGGATTCCTAAGAATTTTCCCTCTGTGAGTTTTGTGATAGGGGACCCGTTTATCATTATGTTAAGTGGTGTGTTTGTAGCTCTGTTCCCAAACTGTATAAAATAGGTTTTATCAATATTGAGAGTAAGTTTGTTGGTCATCATCCAGGTAGATATTTTCTGCAATTCAGTATTTGCAGTGTTGGCTAGTATGTCTGGGCTTGGGTGCGAGATAACGTATGTAGTGTCATCTGTAAAAAGTATGGGTTTGAGTAGTTGAGATGCATTTGGTAGGTCGTTAATGTAAATGAGAAAGAGTAGTGGGCCAAGAACACTTCCCTGTGGGACACCTACGGTAATAGTTTGTGCGGTGGAGCTAGCTCCATTTGTGTACACATATTGGTTTCTGTTGCTAAGGTATGATTTTAGGTAATTGAGGGAGTGTCCTCTTATACCATAGTGTGATAATTTTAGGTGTAACAGATCATGGTCAACTGTATCAAAAGCTTTACGTAAATCAATGAAGATTCCCACTGGGATTTCTTTTTTCTCAAGGGCGGTGTTAATTATTTCTAACATGTGTATAATGGCATCATTTGTATTTTTATTAGGCCTGAATCCAAATTGACAGTGGTTGAGTACGTTGTTGGAGGTGAGGTAGGAATATACATGTATTTGTCTATGAATTAATTTTTCAAAGATTTTGGAGAGAAGGGGTAAGTTAGATATCGGCCTGTAGTTATTCAGGTCTGTTTGATCTCCTCCTTTATGTATTGTAAGGATGATGACAACTGAAAGCTTCATCTTTACTAATATTTGATTATTCTATGGGTCACAGGGTTTTAAATGCAAACCAAATAGCACAGACAGTATCTCTACTGTCTTGCAATGAAGGAATAGACTACATACTATTGGCTTTTGGTTGAAAAAGCAAAAGGCACCAAGGCACAGACACAGTCTTTGACAATGGACAGTATCAAGTTTGGAGATGTAAGCAGATGAACACACTGAGAAAACATAAATTGTTGCACAAAAAGAGGTATGAAGATCAATGGATTAGACGGAATCTGTTTTGGTAGAATTTCCAGGACAAGAAAAATTTATTTTAGGTGCAATATACTGACTACCAAACTTAGAAATGAAATTGTTAGGGCTTCCAGACATGATAATGCAGTAATAGTATGGGATTTCAACTTTAGACAAAGTGACTTGAAATTTCGAGTCCAATAACTTCCTGGAAGTAGTTCATATTTGCTTTTTTGAAGCAGTTTGTAACAACCTATGAGGTAATAATTTGCTCGACATGGTTTATTGATCGGAAACCTTCATAAATAATCTGGAGATCACTGAAGAGCTTGGAGCAAGTGATCATTATATGTATTACCTTTAACCCTTTCAATGGCTGTCACGTAGAACATCACTGAGGCTAGGGTCCCTTATGTAGTTCTACCATCATGAGCTCAGCTCACTCAGATAAGCTGTGAGCAGTAAATTTTGGCCTAGATATGAGAGAATGGGTCTGTGCAGTGTGCACCATATAAAAACAAATCCTGCCCCACACGGTACATGATAGGAAAAACAAAACTGTGACCATGTGTATGGTTTAAAATAGTAAATTTGCAGTGTTTTCTCAGATGGCTTTTAGTTTTATTGGCTGTTTCTTGGTATCATTTGATAGAATGGAAAACGTATTACTGAAATAAAGATGATTTCAATTGGTTTCAGGACTGGAAGTAGCTTGAAATTGAGTTCAAAGTAGCGGAAATACTATTTGATTTAAGCCGATATTCCAGAGGGTGGGTAAGGCCCCCTTCCCTACAATCCCCAGTCTGTTTTATGGGTTTTTAATAGAACTGATTCAATTATGGGGATGCTGTAAACCATGACCAATCTTTCCTGGTTATATTTTATTATCAGAGAAATAAGAGTACATCTTCTATTTTTCTGTGAATAAGAATTCAAAATGGAAAGCAAGTGTAATTTATGAGAGGTATTTATTTAGTTTTGTGTGAAATTGGCCAAATTAACAAATTCTGATTGCTTTACTGTGTAGTTAAAATAGGTGAATGGGTAGTTTCTTGTGTTCAAATGATAGAATGGAAGGCTTATCAACAAAATAGCTAGTGCATAAATTGCATTGAGACTACTAACTTTGTACCTGTTTAATTTTGTAAGTTTTCCATAAAATTTTGTACTGTTGGTGTCATTACCTTCAGAAAAAGATTCTCTACTATTTCAGATTTTTTTTTTAATTTTTCGACACAGTAAGTTTCATTTCAAGGGTCTGGACTGTGAAAGGGTTAAAACTAAGATCACAGCAAAGAGACTAAATATCCCATGGCTACAAATAGCATCCTCAGGTCCTTTGATAAACATAATTATGAAAAAAAGTACAGACTGGGATAAGTAACAAAAAAACAAACCAAAAGCTATCCATCAGTACCCACCAAACTAATGACGAAGTCTAAATAACTGCATTATGCTATTATGTTCATTGAAATATAAGGTGATATGAAGAAGACCTGGAACACTCAAATCCTGGGCACTCAGAAACTGACCAAAACCAGAGATATATTGTCCTAACTAAACCCAATGAACCTTATATCCCCATTACCAATGCTCAAGTCAAAATTAAAAATTTATTCCCACATGATACAATGTTTTTACAGAGCTGGGTGACATTTGGTTGTGCATGCAGAATGCTCATGGTTATGCAGAGCATTTCAGGCAAGCTTAAGGCCTAACTTAAGACTACAATGGCAATAATTATTATTTGTTATATATAAGAACAGTAAAGGTAAACAAACAACAAATTTAGAAGATAAGAGACACCATTTATCAGGTTAGTGTGTGTAGGAGAGAGGGAGATTATTTTTCGGTAAAAGTAGGCCTTAGACAAGGATGTGTGATGTCACCGTGGTTGTTCAATATATTTATAGATGGGGTTGTAAGAGAAGTGAATGCGAGGGTCTTGGCATGAGGTGTGGGGTTAAAAGACAAAGAATCAAATACAAAGTGGGAGTTGTCACAGTTGCTTTTTGCTGATGACACTGCTTTTGGGAGATTCTGAAGAGAAGTTGCAGAGGTTGGTGGATGAATTTGGTAAGGTATGTAAAAGAAGAAAATTTAAAGTGAATAGTATAGGAAAGAGTAAGGTGATGAGGATAACAAAAAGATTAGGTGACGAAAGATTGGATATCAGATTGGAGGGAGAAAGTATGGAGGAGGTGAATGTATTCAGATATTTGGGAGTGGACATGTCAGCAGATGGGTCTATGAAGGATGAGGTGAATCATAGAATTGATGAGGGGAAAAGGGTGAGTGGTGCACCTCGGAGTCTGTGGAGACAAAGAACTTTGTCCATGGAAGTAAAGAGGGGAATGTATGAGAGTATAGTTATACCAACACTCTTATATGGGTGTGAAGCATGGGTGATGAATGTCGCAACGAGGAGAAGGCTGGAGGCAGTGGAGATGTCATGTCTGAGGTCAATGTGTGGTGTGAATATAATGCAGAGAATTTGGAGTTTAGAAATTAGGAGGAGGTGCGGGATTACAAAAACTATTATCCAGAGGGCTGAGGAGGGGTTGTTGAGGTGGTTCGGACATGTAGAGAGAATGGAACGAAATAGAATGACCTCGAGAGTGTATAAATCTGTAGTTATTTATACTTCTTGATATGAAGCCAAGGATTCTGTTAGCTTTATTGCGAACACTTATGCACTGTTGTCTTGGCTTCAGATTACTACTAACCAGTAGTACTCCTAAATCCTTCTCGCAATCACAAGTAATAAGATCTACATTATTCAGCTTATATGTGGCATGGTTATTGTCCTGCAAAACATTTAGAACTTTGCATTTGTTTACATTAAACTGCATCTGCCACTTCTCTGACCACTGCATCAGTCTATTCAAATCATCCTGGAGTGCTCTAATGTCCTCATTTGAATGAACTGGACGGCCTATTTTGGTGTCATCAGCAAATTTACTTATGTTACTATTTATTCCCTCATCTATGTCGTTTATGTAAATTGTAAACAACAGGGGGCCCAAAACTGACCCCTGTGGAACACCGCTTGAGACGCGCCCCCATTCTGATCTCTCTCCATTTATGCAAACTCCCGCCTATTTGTCAACCATGCCTCTACCCAGGAAAAAATTTCTCCTTCTATTCCGTGTGCCTTAAGTTTCCCCAGTAGCCTCTGATGTGGAACTTTATCGAAAGCCTTACTGAAGTCCATATACACAATATCATATTCATTTTCATTATCTACCTCCTCAAACACCTTAGTGAAAAAAGTTAGTAAAACCGTGTTGAGATTCATTAATCAATTTATGCTTTTCAAGATGGCTACGAATTGCCTCGGCAATTATTGATTCCATAAATTTACCAACTATGGAGGTAAGGCTTATTGGTCTATAGTTCGAAGCTAAGGACCTGTCACCTGCCTTGTAAATAGGTATTACATTTGCCCTTTTCCACTTGTCTGGCACTATGCCAGTTTGTAGTGATATATTGAAAAGATTTGCCAAAGGTTTGCTAAGTTCCTCTTTACATTCCTGGTTGATCAGGCTCTGATCAACCAGGCATTTACCCCCGGAACTCTCTCCACGTAAACTCCAGGTAATATGTAATGTTTATTGCCCTTGTAGTCTTAAGTTAGGCTTAAACTTGCCCGAAATGCTCTACATAACCACGGGTTTAGTGCATACAATCAAATCTCACCCATTTCTGAATAAACATTGTATTATGTGAAAATAAACTTTGACCTTTGTAACTTATGATTGTGACCAGATCTACCTGAGTTCATTACCTTTGTAACTTGCTCAGCTATCAAAACTTTGGGGTCCAGTCCCTGGACCCATTATGTACCTCTGTAATCTTTTGACTACCACCCATAGGATGGGTATGGGGTGCATAATAAAGTTATTAAACTAACTAAACTTTGACTAAAAAAATACACTCAGGAGTAAGAAAGGTAATTATTATTATAATCTGTATTATGCGAAAATAAACTTTGACATTGACTAAAAAATACACTCAGGAGTAAGATAGATTATTATTATTATTATAATCAAAACCAAGTGCTAACAATCGTATACGTATATCTAAAATAAGCTCAATTTCTCTAATATTATGTACATAGTCTATAAGTCATTAGATTAAGCTGCCCCTAATGCCATGGAATGTCAAGTGGCTATCCTTGCACTTCAGTTTATGATTGTAACTACAAAATCTATGTAAAATTGCAATGAAATAAAATTTGTTTGTTTTGTTTGTTTAACCCAACAAAGGTCATACAGTGCTGACTGAGAGTACGAGAAAATACACACTGACCAATGGGTTTTTTTTTCCCCCATCATTCGCCTTACCTGAGCTATGAGATCAAATTTCGTTCAGATCTTTCAGCCGGAGGTTAGCCACCCAGGATAACACAAAGCTACAGCTTTAACCAACAAATCTCGAGATCTTGGCAGCGGCTTCTTCTTCTTCGTTGGGTTTATCAGGGCCACTGACAGCTTACGCCGTATCGAGCCCGACTTCTCGATGGTAAGTAAGTTTATTCAGGTATACACAAATACATTTACATACATTATCATTTTTATACTTTAATATTTTACATTGTAGGATATATATGTTCTTATATTATAAAGGATATATGTATACTAGGAATAAGGTAAAAAGAGTTATTTACATATACATGTGTGTTAGCTAAAAAAATAAAAAATCATTCTCCTCACTTTCTGTCGCTACATTCATTAGGTACCTTTTGGTTCTCTTCTTGAACTGGCTCATGCTATGACTGTCTTTGACATGTGCAGGCAGTCTGTTCCATTCCTTTATTGCCTGGCCACTGACTGTGGGAACTACAAAGTTGTGCTCTCTTCCCCTAGTACTATGACTGCTTTGGTTC
>WNWK01051484.1:0-12476 GCA_009830355.1 Cherax destructor
CGACCCGGTCTTGGACCAGGCCTCATGGTGGATCAGGGTCTGATCAACCAGGCTGTTAACTGTGGCGCACGCAATCCAACGTACGAACCACAGTCCGGCTGGTTAGGTACCGACTTTAGGTGCCTGTCCAGTGCCTGCTTGAAGACAGCCAGGGGTCTATTGGTAATTCCCCTTATGTATGCTGGGAGGCAGTTGAACAATCTTGGACCCCTGACACTTATTGTGTCAGGATGTTGCATCGTCTGCCTAGGATATTTTGTACATTTTTTTTTTTTTTTTTTTCAACAAGTCGGCCGTCTCCCACCGAGGCAGTATTGAGTGATTTTCGTGTGCAAGTTTGGTACTAAACCCTCTAGGATTTTCCAAGTGTATATAATCATGTATCTCTCCCGCCTGCGTTCTAGGGAGTACAGGTTTAGGAACTTCAAGCGTTCCCAGTAATTGAGGAGTTTTATCGCAGTTATGTGTGCCGTGAAGGTTCTCTACATTTTCTAGGTCAGCAATTTCACCTGCCTTGAAAGGTGCTGTTAGTGTGCAGCAATATTCCATGATTGCCAGTATTAAAATGGTTAAAGATTGCATTTGACTTGTATACCTGACGGGTGTTCCGTGGGTCAACGCCTCCGCGGCCCGGTCCATGACCAGGCCTCGCGTTGGATCAGCGCCTGATCATCTAGGCTGTTACTGCCGGCCACACCTAAACCGACATACGAACCACAGTCCGGCTGGTCAGGTACTGACTTTAGGTGCGTGTCCAGCTCCCTCTTGAAGACAGCCATGGGTCTATTGGTAATCCCTCTTATATATGCTGGGAGGCAGTTGAACAGTCTTGGGCCCCTGACAATTACTGTGCTGTCTCTTACTGTACTCGTGCTGCTTTTCACTGCAATTATTAAAGAATTATTTCAGAGCAGAGTTTATATTATAATTGTCCTGTATATACAGTATGCACAGTAGTTTGAACAAATGTGTATTTTGAGTAAGTTTAAACTTTTAAATTATTGTAATCAATACTAAGCGCTAAACCCACAAGGGTCATACAGCTTAAACTTTTAAAGAGTGGGAGAATGTGTTGTCTGGCACTATATTGGGTAATCGTTCGCACAGCCGCTTTATTATTGAGTTTAGGCGTTTTGCTGTACTAGATCCCCAGGCACAAATACCACAAGCGAGAGAGTGGGAGATTTTGTGTGTGTACTCACTTAATTGTGGTTGCAGGGGTCGACTCGTAGTGTGTGTGTGTGTGTGTGTGTGTGTGTGTGTGTGTGTGTGTGTGTGTGTACTCACCTAGTTGTACTCACCTAGTTGTGGTTGCAGGGGTCGAGTCAAAGCTCCTGGCCCCGCCTCTTCACTGGCCGCTACTGGGTCACTCTCCCTGCGCCATGAGCTTTACCCATACCTCTGCTTAAAGCTATGTATAGAGCCTGCCTCCACTACATCGCTTCCTAAACTATTCCACTTCCGACAACTCTGTGACTGAAGAAATACTTCTAACATCTCTGTGATTCATCTGAGTCTTCAACTTCCATCTGTCCCTTGTTGTTGTGTCCCATCTCTGGAACATTCTGTCTCTGTCCACTTTGTCAATTCCTCTCAGTATCTTATATGTTGTTATCATGTCTCCCCTATCTCTCCTGTCCTCCAGTGTCGTCAGGTCGATTTCCTTAACCTCCCTCGTAGGACATACCCCTTAGCTCCGGGACTAGTCTTGTTGCAAACCTTTGCACTTTCTCGAGCTTCTTCACATGCTGGCTAGGTGTGGGTTCCAAACTGGTGCTGCATACTCCAATATGGGCCTAACGTACACAGTGTACAGGGTCCTGAACGATTCTTTATTAAGATGTCGGAATGCTGTTCTTAGGTTTGCTAGGCGCCCATATGCTGCAGCAGTTATTTGGTTGATGTGCGCCTCAGGAGATGTGTCTGGTGTTATACTCACCCCAAGATCTTTTCCTTGATTGAGGTTTGCAGTCTCTGGCCCCCAGGCTGTACTCCGTCTGCGGTCTTCTTTGCCCTTCCCAATCTTCATGACTTTGCACTTGGTGGGGTTGAACTCCAGGAGCCAGTTGCTGACCAGGCTTGCAGGCTGTCCAGATCCTTATGAGTTCTGCCTGGTCCTCGTCCGATTGATTCTTCTCATCAACTTCACATCATCTGCAAACAGGGACACTTCGAGTCTATTCCTTCCGTCATGTCGTTCACAAATACCAGAAACAGCACTGGTCCAGGACTGACCCCTGTGGAACCCCGCTCGTCACCGGCGCCCACTCCTGACACCTCGCCACGACCATGCTCGCTGCTGTCTCCCCGACAGGTATTCCCTGATCCAATGTAGTGCCTTCCCTGTTACCCCCGCCTGGTCCTCCAGCTTCTGCACTAATCTCTTGTGTGGAACTGTGTCAAACGCCTTCTTACAATCCAAAAATATGCAATCTACCCACCCCTCTCTCTTGCCTTATCGCTGTCACCCTGTCGTAGAACTCCAGTAGGTTTGTGACAGGATTTCCGTCCCTGAAACCGTGTTGGCCGTCGTTGATAAGCTCATTCCTTTCTAGGTGCTCAACCACCCTTCTCCTGACTATCTTCTCCATGACCTTGCATACAATGCATGTCAGTGACACTGGTCTGTGTTTAGTGCTACGTTCCTGTCTCCTTTTAAAATTGAACTACATTTGCTGTCTTCAAACCTCAGGTAGTTGCCCTGTTTCGATAGATGTGTTGAAGATCGTTGTTAGGGGTACCATAGCTCCTCTGCTCCCTCTCTCAGGACCCATGGAGAGATGTTATCTGGCCCCATCGCCTTTGAAGTATCTAGCTCGCTTAGTAGCCTCTTCACTTCCTCCTCATTTGTGTGTATTGTGTCCAGCACTGGATGGTGTACCCTACCTCTCCTCCTTTCTGGAGGCCCTTCTATCTCCTCTGAACACCTCTTTGAATCTCATGTTGAGCTCCTCACACACTTCCCGGTCATTTCTTTGACCTCCCTCCTACCTTCCTCAGCCTGATCACCTGGTCCTTGACTGTTGTTCTCCTCCTGATGTGGCTGTACAGCAGCTTTGGGTCAGATTTGGCTTTCGCTGCTATGTCATTCTCGTACTGTCTTTGGGCCTCCTTCTGATCTGTGCATATTCATTTCTGGCTCTACGACTGCTCTCCTTATTCTCCGGGGTTCTTTGCCTTCTGTACCTCTTCCATTCCCTTGCACACTTGGTTTTGGCTTCCCTGCACCTTTGGGTGAACCATGGGCTCATCCTGTCTTTTTCGCTTCTCCTGTTACCCTTGGGTATAAACCTCTCCTCAGCTTCCTTGCAAATTGTTGTCATATATTCCATCATCTCGTCTACTGACTTCCCTGCCATCTCTCTGTCCCACTGAACTCTGTGCAGGAAGTTCCTCATGCCCACATAGTCACCTTTCTTGTAGTTTGGCTTCATTTGTGCAGCCCTTCCTGCTTCCCCTCCACTTGTAACTCTACTATGTATTCGAAACTTAGAACCATATGATCACTGGCCCCAAGGGGGCTTTCATGTGTGATGTCCTCAATATCTGCACTACTCAGGGTGAATACTAGGTCCAGTCTCGCTGGTTCGTCATTTCCTCTCTCTCTGGTAGTGTCCCTTACGTGTTGGTACATGAGATTTTCCAGTACCACCTCCAGCATCTTAGCCCTCCACGTTTCTTGGCCCCATGTGGCTCCAAGTTCTCCCAATCAATTTCCTTATGGTTGAAGTCACCCATGATCAGTAGCTTCGCCCTGCTGCTGAGCCCTTCTGGCCACTTCTGCCAGAGTGTCAATCATCGCTCTGTTACTCTCATCATACTCTTGCCTTGGCCTCCTGCTGTTCTGTGGTGGGTTATACATCACTGCAATTACCACCTTGGGACCTCAGACTGTAGCATCCCTACTATGTAATCCCCAGCTTCTCCTCCGTCTCCTCTCTCCATCTCGTCAAAATCCCATCGGTTTTGATCAGCAGTGCCACTCCTCCACCCCTCTGTTCCCTCTGTCTTTCCTCAGGATCTGGTATCCCATTGGAAAGATGGCATCTGTTATCATACCTGTGAGCTTGGTTTCTGTGAGAGCTATTATGTCCGGTGATGCCTCTTTGACTCTTTCGTGCCACTCCTCCCACTTATTTGTTATTCCATCAGCATTGGTGTACCATACCTTCAGTTTCCTCTCTACTACTGTGTTTTGGGGTCTGTGAGGGTGGGGACCTGGTGGTGTACTGTGGGATTCTATAGTGGAGTGTTGGGTGGGGGCTGAGATTGTTGGTTGTAGTTTGTGTTGGGATAGTGTGCTTGGTTGTTGGGTGTTTGGGATGGTTCTGTGTGTGCTTGTTCTTGTTGCTCCGCCCTGCTCTGGTTGTCCTCTACTGATTCTGTCCTTGTCCCTCCTCCTCGCTCCTTTCGCCTTGTGTCCTCTCCTCAGCTGCTGTCGTTCTGTTTTTGTTCTGTCCCGGTCTAGGAACACCCTCCTGTATTCTTCCGTTTCCTTCAATCGTGGTTTCTCTTGGAGGATTCTGTCTCTCTCTGTTTCTGTCCTGAGAATCAGCTTGAGCGGTCGTTTTCTCCCCTTCGAGTACCCCCCTATTCTCTGAAAATTTACAATCTCGGACATGTCTTCTTCACCTATTTCTTTGAGTATGCTCTCAATCTCCTTTCTTTCTGCCTGCCGTCTTTCAGTGTGTGTCCTTCCCTCACTCTCCTTCAGCCCATGAATAAACACTGCCTTTGCCCTCTCCTCCTCCCATTGCCTTTCCCTCTGCAGCTCAGGCTCCTGTTTCTCCCTTCTTTTTTCCTGTTGCTCTTGGTGGCATGATCGTTCCTCTGCATTTGCCCTATTCCCCTCTCCACCTGCTCTCAGCTGCTCACCCTCTTCGCTCCTTGGCCCTGCTTGGTAGGCAGATACGGCCATAGCGTAAGTTACATCTTCCTTCCCGATGGGCCCCCTTGATGCTGTGTCTTTACTGGTCAATACCCCTGTAACCTGCTTCAGCCTGTTTACCTCATCTTCTAGGCCCCTTATCCTGGCTACTGCATCTTCAGCTTGTGCCTCCCAGTTCTTCTTCTCCTCCTCCAACCTCTTTTCCAGTTTCACAGAAAGCTCTCTCTCCATCTTTGCAGTGTGTGTGTGTGTGTGTGTGTGTGTGTGTGTGTGTGTGTGTGTGTGTGTGTATAAAATATCCAGGACTCCAGTCCGTCTAACCAGTTTACCCAAATTATTTAATAATTATAAACCAGACTGTGGTATTGAAATATTAGGCTTAATAAGATCAAATTATAAATAAATTGCAACATTAAAGGAATAATCGCCGCTCCCGAGAAGTGATAAAAAGAAATGTGCCGAGACTTAAATTGGAGAATTATTATAATTATAACCAAGCACTAAACCCATAAGGGTCATAGTGATGCAGGGTAGTGTGTACTAAAGGTGTAATTTGCTTGATCAGAGACCAGTGGCCTGGCTACTTTGATTTGGTTTTAAAGGAATGGTTTTTACATATAGTGATAAGTTTGGTTAAAGCCTTCATTCATTATCTCTTTCAGCAAACTTGACAACTGGAAACAGATGAAATAACATACAATATCATTTGCTTTATAAAAATTTATTTAAGAATAATTCAATAACTTAAAGTTGAATTAATTTGTAATCCTTTACACCCATAAAATTCAAACATTGAAAATTATACACTGTACAAATTATTCCTATATCTAAAATGTACGCTTCTCTTGGAAAAGCTTGTATGATAGTAAAAAAAGAGGTAGAAATATATGGACATTAATAACGAATACAAAAGTAGACTTTTTAATCTATCAGCTGTAAGCATTATATATGAAAAGCATTAATGCTTTTCTCTGTAGTTAACAATACAATGTATTTGTGACCATCCAGCGTGAAAGTGCAAATGTATAGTTATCCCAAAGTTTGTGGGTAGTCTTAGCAGTACAGGTCACAGGTCTTCCTGCCTGTGAGCTTACACTTTTTTCAGCAGTACAGGGTCTGTCAAGCGTTAAAACCTGTGTTTCTTTCAGCAGTACAGGGTCTGTCAAGCGTTAAAACCTGTGTTTCTTTCAGCAGTACAGGGTCTGTTAAGCGTTAAAACCTGTGTTTCTTTCAGCAGTACAGGGTCTGTCAAGCGTTAAAACCTGTGCTTCTATCAGCAGTACAGGGTCTGTCAAGCGTTAAAACCTGTGATTCTTTCAGCAGTACAAGGTCTGTCAAGGGTTAAAACCTGTGTTTCTATCAGCAGTACAGGGTCTGTCAAGCGTTAAAACCTGTGTTTCTATCAGCATTACAGGGTCTGTCAAGCGTTAAAACCTGTTTCTATCAGCAGTACAGGGTCTGTCAAGCGTTAAAACCTGTTTCTATCAGCAGTACAGTGTGTTTATTAACACTTGTGTCACAGTCCTCTTCACTTAGTTTACATTTTTATATTTGTATTAATTTATAAAATTTGATAAGCCATACAGAAAAATACATCATTGGATGAGCCATATATTTTTCCAATATAACTTATCCACAAATTTATATAAAGACTGCGAGATCCTAAAAAGCACACTCCATGTTATAATTAAATTTATTAGAAATTTGTTTTATGTTTGTCAGATGGTGTAAGTTTTGGTGACGCTCACATGATCTTCACTTTTACGCCACTGACATAAAAAATAATACATTAGCACCATTGTACCATGACTATCAGAAGCCACCGATCACTTCACCCAGTTTGTTTCAAGTCACTTTACTATATACTATTATGATTATAATAAAAAACTAAGAGCTAAACCCACAAGGGTGTACTTGACTATACAATCATAAACACACTTAAGAATTTAGGTTGTCTTTCATCTGGCATGATCGTGTCCGCAGCCTAGTCTCAAACCAGACTTTCTGGATGATAGCCTAGACAGTCAGCTAAAACAATGGTAGAATTTAATAACAGTATATATGTAAATAAGATATCACTGATAGACGAAATATCGTAAGTAACATGTCATAATCCACATATTGTGTCTTATTTACATTTATACCGATCAACCAGGTTGATGGAGCCAGCAGCACGACTTGGCTGTTCAGGAACCGACTCGAGAACCTTATCAAGTCCCTCTTGAAGACTACAAAGTTTGTTGGTAATTCCCTTTTCATATGAAGAGGTGGTGAAAAATCTTGGGTCCTGCATATTTAGTTACTTTTTGATGCATGATAAGTTATTATTATTCAAACAGCATTATTGTACAGCATGGCCACACACATTGACGTGATGCCCACGTACATTTCTTTCTGGATTTATTCAATCCTTCCTAAGCAATTATTCATGCATTGTTTCCAACTTCATTCTTTTCAATGTATCATTAGGGTTGTAAGCCTTAGTATTCATGTTCCGAATGTATTACAGACCTACACTGTTTACATGACTCGTAATTGGGATGGCACTAATATATAGCATGCAACGATTTATAAAATAACTTCTAGTGTACACAAAATTAATACTATAACATCAAGTGACGCACATGCTTCACATTATTTTATATGTTCAAAAAAATATAAATTCTAAACTATGCCTTTAAAGATATTTCCTAGATGTAATCAAACCGTGGTAAGCCTATTCTTACAAATTCAATATGGTAAACGGAAGTCCAGTTTCCTTTTATTCACAAATTCCTATCTCGGTGGGAGATCGCAGAAATGTTAAAAAAAAAAATGTCCTAATAGAACAATCAGATAAATCCACTAGTTGGTTAATTAATTCAACTGTTACTCGTACTACCTCTAGTGATTAACACTCATAGTGAACCAATAATTTAGAAGCAAATGTTCGATTAATGTGATCTAGTATACGTATCTTAATTCTTTGTAACTTTAACACTAAAATAAATACCAACAGGTTTTGCCTTAAAGATTATAGTCATACATTATTATCGCAGCTTTTTGCACTGACTTGTGTGTTTTAATCATTACCATCAATAATTTGTTTCTAATTTCATGTATTAAACACTTCGAGTGACATCGCCACTCTTGATCATCATAAGGAACTGGTACCGGGTGCGCTAAACCCATAGGGGTTATACAGCGCCTAGGAGGCATTCAGGTTTGATCAAAGGAAGAGGAAAGCAGCTCAAATACCTTGGATCAAGATCCCCTAACTAGCTTCAAGGAACCTCCCTTGAGGGGACAGGTATCAATTAACAAGAGCAAAATATGCCACAGAAGCCAAATATCCAGCCATTCATTCAAACTTTGTCACTGATTTCTGTCAATCGCCAATACTCGTGTGCTATTCGAATATAAATTCTTTCCTAACTCTATATATCTTAAATCTCTGCCTTACTCTCCATTTTCTCAAAAAATGGAGTCAGTAGCTTTGATATTACAAAGCAAAGCCATTAACATAATACAGTACACTTTCCATTAGACTCATCTTTATACCCTTTCTTCACTATTTTCTAATTAACCATTCTTTGTACATGACTATTACCCCCCCCTCCACCCCCTAGCACACTCGGTGACTGTAGGAGAATAAGACTTATTATATACTACTCCAGTTTTCCAATCCATTATTTTGGCTTAATCTCTGTAGCCTCGTCACACATGCTGCTCCTCTACTACTACTGCTATCACTTATTAAACCATGTAATAAAAACAAAGTATAATTTATAAATACCATTAATATTTTGGTAAATTAGTTGTTTTAGTAGTTTACAGTAAATATAATTAACCTCATTTGTACTTCACTATAATATTTGATTGCACGGTCTCTAAAATTAGTTCACATTACTCAAAAACATGCGACTAGGTACGACTTACATTTTTCATCCTACAGTGACTGACATTTTTCTCTTGAAGGACTGGGAAAAAACTTGACAAATGCAACACAAAAACTTAGCAAAAGAAAAGGATTGATGTAACATCTTGCCATTTATTTACAACGCAGGATTCCGCAACCTCTCGTACTAAATGAAGTGTGTACAGGGTTTTCCCTTGCTTTATGTGGGTTCTTTATTATGTGATGTCCTATCTCTATCGGAAATTCCTTACAAGTCCTATACGGTCACCATGTTACGCAAACCACAACGAAGATTCCTCTTATGTGAAATTAAGTTTTCACGGCCTGACTGAGTTTAGGGGACTGAAATACACCCACGGAATATGAGGGGACACCTGCATAAAAACGAATATAATTTTTTATAACAAGAGGCAAGGAATTTTAGGAGGTAGCTAGGGTGCAAAACAAAAAAATATTAGAAAATTTATTAAGGCGATGTTTCGCCTGCCATGGGCTTTATCAATCCAGTACTGAGAACTGAAGTACAGTAGATGGAGTGTACAGTGGTCCAAGGTCATAAATTAGGCTGTTTAGTTTGAGCAGGATGAGCCTATTGAGAACCACCGAAATCATAAAATTGCCTAGTGTGCGGTGGTTTTGTTAGTGCCATTAAAAGTAGATTCTAAATAGTGATGGTCCATTTCTCTGATGACTAATTTGGCATTTTTGAAGTTCCTGAGATAGTTGTGGGAGAATTGGTGTATTATTATTATTATTATTATAATCAAAAGAAGCGCTAAACCAAGAATTGGTGTATAGCGCAGACATTTAAATAGTATCTTGACTTGGATATTGCTGTTCCCTCATGGGTCATCTGAACCATCAAGAAGTTTTTCTATGGTGCCTATACCATCCATACAGAATGATATAGACACCAGAGTTATCTCCTTTGTTTGCAAGAAGGTTGGAGAGGTTGTCAGAAACCTGGCGTACTGAAGTATTAAGAATCTATCAAGTGGCTGTCTTTGAACAAACAGATCAGCACCACAGATATTTGGAATCTGCTCCTATAGCCATTACACAAAATTATGGCAATTTTATGATCTAAGAGGTTGTTGCCGGGCTCATCCTGCCCAAACCTGACTGACAGCAAATACTAGTCCCTATTACCACATGCAGCACTTGACGTAGGACCTGCATATAATCAGTCTACACCATTTATCTTTACTGGATTGAAAAAGCACCTATTGAATCATTTTTAATAAATGTCCTAATACCGCTAGTGTTTTTATTAAGTAGGTGGCCAGTTTTTATAAGTACTACCTGCCCTGATTATTTACTTTTTTTCAAGTATACAGGTGTGCAGTAACATTCATTTTCATGTACAGTAAAAACCTCTTCAGACTTAAAGTTTGGTGAAGAACCAAGTGAAAAATTCAAGACAGATTGTAATAAAAAATTATCCGAGTGTTCTCAGTTCGCATCAAGTGGTTGTATTTCATGAGATGTATATTTTTAATGCTTTCACACCTAGACAAATGATAACGGCTGGTTGTATTTCATGAGATGTATATTTTTAATGCTTTCACACCTAGACAAATGATAACGGCTGTCGAGTCCAAACTTATACAAGAATATCAGTTTCAACTGCAGCTCAGTTTACAAACACTAGCAACTGTTTAGTTAATATTATGATTTCTTTTAAAGAAAACAACTAGTATTCTTCAGTCAGTCTTCTGCAAGTAAATTTAAGGAAACCTCTGCTTGTGATGACTGTAGATGGTGAGAGATGAAACCACTGCTGAAACTGGAGTGTGTATTATTGGTGCATTAACTGACTCATGATGCCCTTGCCTTGATTAGTTTTCTTCAAGTGGTACGCAATTCATCTGTCAGGATATGAGAATTTGAACTTAATTAGTAGTTACATGTAATGGGTTTCTACTGTCGTTTTAAAAAAGGAGATAATGGCAACAATACATGTCGAGTATGCAAAGCTTGCATACTCGACATGTATGCAAGTCTTGCATACATGTCCTCACTTGTAAATGGTACAAGAGATCTAGGCTTTTCAAAAATTATACTTATTTTTAATGTTGTGAATATAATTTGAATTTTATAAGTGTACACACTACATCTTAATGAAATAAGAAATTGATAAAAGATTACAACATATGGATTTTAAGACGTACACAATTTCAGGTAGAAGTCACAGCCTGAGCTTATAATAATGCATAAAATAATAATTCAAGAGTATTTAAATTATCAGACGTTATTAATCCTTTCTCAGTGATTGGAAGGAAAACTTTCACACAAATAATCATGATTAACAATTAACCGATTAACAATTAGGTGTGTGGTCAATGATTCACACAAAATTTATGCAATCTCATGTCCAACCTCAACTGGCATTTAGGGTAAAAATTTCATCGCATATATCTTTTCATGGAACATGTGGAAAATTTTGATAATTTTTCCTGTAATTTGTGTTAATTGATAGGAAAATAAGGTTTATGTGATAGTGTAGGTGTGTATCTTTAATGCAACTTTTAAAAAGGTGTTAGTCATATGAGAACCTATATTCTCTACACATTATTTATTATAATCTGTTAATTAAGTAAAATGTAATCAATGTAATTTAGAGAAAATTAGTATTCTGATAATGAAAATGTACTACACACCTGAAAATGTCACTGAATATAATTAAATATATGTGTATATAATCGTTGAGAGAGGCATCGAAAAATGGGGGAACGTAAACATTAACTAACGAGTTCTATAGAATTTAATCGTGGGTCATTGAATCCGATAGAAATAACAGCGGCAAAATTGTGGACCTTGAAATAAGTGAATATGTGTCTGGAAGGGTTCAGATATATTGTGAAACGGTCATAATAAGGCTGATAATGAAGATAATACTAGACGTGGTGATGTTGACCACCGCGTGCATTACAATAATTATATTAGTCTCCCAGTGTGAATTAAGTCAGAACAAGTAAGGAAGATGGTAATTGGCCAATATTAATTGCCTGTCTGTAGGGGGCGCTAGGATATATCACCATGATCATAATTTAGTAAGATATATTCACCATTTAATTGAACCACTATAATTGCTAATACACAAAAAATTACTTAAAGTTACATAGGTTTTTAGAATTACTATACAGTCCACAACCTAAATTACCAGTGTTACTGGCTTAAATTTCATAATCAGGAACCATATGTTCCTAATTTAAGGTCCCGAAGTTAAGGTGAGACGGTGGGCATTGAAGAGGGAGTGTTGCGACCCCTTGTTTCCTAGGTACATCAATATCAGTAAGTATAATCTGTTTTAGATGTGCCAGTTCTCCCCAGTTATGTGGGTGAAAGGGTAATTCAAGATTGTACTTTTAAAAATTCATCCATATGATTTCTCACAAAACACCTGAGTAGGGGTGTAGAAAATGAGGTGATAGTTCAATGGCCCTCTATTTAACAGAAGCAAGATAATAAAGTGGAAATATAACATTACATTTGAAGGATGACTGATGAAGTTTTCATAGTGAGATGTGAAGTAGTACCTGAGAGGTGGTTGCTGGGAGTGGGAAGAGACGGCCAAGCACTCTGACGGACCCACAGTGGCATCAACTGCTATATTGCTGCCTGCGTCGTCTCCTGCGTCGTCTCCTGCGTCATCACCTGCGTCATCACCTGCGTCACCTCCCCGACAAA
>WNWK01051485.1:0-12476 GCA_009830355.1 Cherax destructor
CCCAAGAAATCTCTCTCTCTCTCTCTCTCATACATAGTAACAACACGTACAGTATGTATGTGCAAATTACCTAGGATAACCCAAAAATTTCGAGGTGACTTATTTCAATCGGGGTCCTTGTAGTAGTACGAGCCTCTATTGATAACGTTTCGCTCACACAGTGGGATGTCTAGTCAATTTGATCTACCTTGGGAGAAAGGATGGGTGAATATAAAGGGTGAGATTAAGGAAATTTATTTAATAGTTTTATTAAATAAATTGCAATAAATATGCATTCATCAAAACAAAACACTCTTTTTAAGAACAAATATTTTCAAGCAATACTTTGAAAACTCTTACATAAAGACTACTTGTAGTAAAGTTGTGGTCAGTCATCGGCGGTAGGGAGAGCCGTGGACGGCCTGAGATCATACTTACCTGGCACAGGAGATACCGTGATCACGAAGGCGGTTTCGGTGGTGCTGACCCCTGCGATTAACCCAAATGTGGTTAACTCGAGTGCGAAATTTTTGTTAGCAGGGGACTGCGTTCGCGCTATCCCCTTAATATACACATTATTATAAATTAGTTATAGTTTTGCACTTTCCTGAATATACGTATGTCCATTGTTTCCTTATTGTGAAAATTATTTCTTTAATTAATAAGTTGTTTATACTCATGGTGAAATGGTAACCCTGAAAGGGTTATCCAGCACTTGAAGAATGACATATATAATCATGTTTCATCCAGCGAGAGGGCAGCAATATTGTTTTTTTTGGGGGGAAGGGGAGGATCAAAAAGTCTCCAGCATCAAGGCACCCTCCACTAATGGTGTTTTTGTGGTATATTCATTAGGAAACAATAGTGTTTACGGGTCTTAATCAAGAGCGAAGCTAGGTTTCACACTCGAAAGAATCACTCTTAATAAAAGGAGGTTCCTTGATGCCAGTGAGTTAAGAGAGAAGATTTGAAGGTAGGAAATCGCTTCTCTATTCTTCAGGATGAGTGTACTTCAGTGGCTAGTGAAGGTAAAGGTACTACTTCCCCTGCTAATAGAGGTAAGCGAATTCTTGTGGTAGGTGACTCACAGGTAAGATATATGGACCGTGCTTTCTGTAATAGGAATAAGAAGGTGTTCTTCCCTGGAGCTGGTGTTGGTGACATAGTCAACAGGTTGGATAATATCATGTCAGGTAATGGGAACAAGCCCATTATCTGTCTCAGTGCTGGTGGAAATGATATTGGGAAGGGTAGGAGAGAAGAGCTGCTAGATAAGTACAGGTCAGCTATAGAGCTAATTAAGTCTAAGGGAGGGGTCCCAATTATATGTAGCATCTTGCCTAGAAGGGGAGTGGGAAATGAATGGTTGTCTAGGGCAATTGGTGTAAATTGCTGGCTAGACAGATACTGCAAGGAACTTGCAATCCCATTCATTGACAACTGGGACAACTTTTATGGCAAACATGATATGTATGCAAGGGATGGGGTACATCTCTCTGGGACAGGGGTGGAAGCACTTGCCAACTCGATCGAGAGGGCCATTGCTGATATGCCTAGGATTTTAAACTGATAGAGGTATGGGTGTGTGTGGGAAACAGTCAGTTTGCAACACTAGGGCTGAAAACAGTAAGTGTATAAAAGAAATTCATCATAAAGTTACAAATAAAGACAATGGATCAGGTCAGCAAACAAACTCCCGAGTACAGTTATAGAGGGTAAAACGTTGTGTAGTTTTAAAAATAGGCTAGATAAATAGTATATGAGTGGGTGCGGGTGGGTGTGAGTTGGTCCTGACTAGCTTGTGCTACTAGGTCAGATGCCGTGCTCCTTCCTTAAGTGAATGTAACCTGACCTGCCTGGGTCGGGGCATTGGCTTAAGCCGGTGGGAGATTTGGACCTGCCTCGCATGGGCCAGTAGACTTTCCGCAGTGTTCCTTCTTTCTTATGTTCTTCCTTGGATCGAACCTAATTGCTTCACATTTCCACCAGGCACTATAGAACCTCCATCAATAACTACGTAACACTTTAGCTTTGAAGAATTTCTTTTATGATACACGTAAGATAAGATTTGCTCAGATTTTTTGCCCGGAGGGTTATCCACGTTATGGTATCGTATTCAGCTCACACACTGAGTGTCCTTGGTTCAATCCTCGATATGGGGTGAAACACTGGACGTCTTTCTTTACACGTGTTGTCCCTGTTCATCTAGATAGCAGCAAGAAGGTACCTGGGTATTAGCCGACTTGCGTCGGTCGCATCCTGGGGTACAAGATTAACCTAATTGCCCATAATGCTCTGCATAACCTGGACCCCAATGGAAATAAGTCACTCTGTCTGACTTTTTTGGGTTATCCTAGGTTCTCTGCACATATGCTGCTATGTATGATAATGTATGTAAATGTATTTGTGTATACCTGTGATGTCAGCTTGGTGTGTATAAGTTGTATCGTGTACTTGTGAAAATCAATATAATTTTAGTATTATTTTTATAATGACAGTGCGTCATCGAGGACGGTGCCCGGTGTTTAAATCTCTCGCTTCACACGGCGAGGGTATAGGTTTGATTCCCAGCGAGGGTAGAAACATTGGGTACCTGGGAGTTAGTCAAACTGGTGTGGGTCGCATCCTGGGACAAAACGGGCCTAATTTCCACAAAATGCTCTTCATAAGCTGATTATATATACTAGTAGTATGTCATTGATGTCAGCTAGCCTGTATACTATGTACATGTACTTGTAGTAGTAAAGATACTATTATTACTGGGGTCCTTCAATCTTGTTCCCAAATAATGCAACCTACACCAGTCAACTAACACTAGGTACCCGTATGTGTAGTTGATGATGGCTGGTAACAACATTTGACACATAGGTGTTATGGCCCTTTCAGTATTGTCGTTGATTCGCCGGTACTCTCCCGGCGCAGGTCTTGTCAGAAGGTGACCCGGCCTTGGCTCCCTGTCGTGGAAGTGTCTCCAGACCATCTTTAATAAAGAGGTTCCTGATGCCAGTAGTTAGAGGATTTGAAGGTAGAAATCCTTCTCATTCTTCAGGATGAGTGTCTTCAGTGCTAGTAGAAGACACTTCCCGCTAATAGAGGTGCTCTTGTGGTAGGTGACTCACAGGTAAGATATTGGACCGTGCTTTCTGTAATAGGAATAGAAGGTGTTCTTCCTGGAGCTGGTGTTTGGGGACATAGTCAACAGGTTGGATAATATCATGTCAGGTAATGGGAACAAGCCCATTATCTGCTCATGCTGTGAAATGATATTGGGAAGGGTAGAGAGAAGAGCTGCTAGATAAGTACAGGTCAGCTATAGAGCTAATTAAGTCTAAGGAGGGGTCCCATTATATGTAGCATCTTGCCTAGAAGGGAGTGGAAATGAATGGTTGTCTAGGGCAATTGGTTAAATTGCTGTAGACAGATACTGCAAGGAACTTGCAATCCCATTCATGACAACTGGGCAACTTTATGCAAACATGATATGTATGCAAGGGATGGACACTTCTGGGACAGGTGGAAGCACTTGCCAACTGATCGAGAGGCCATTGTGATATCTAGGATTTTAAACTGATAGAGGTATGGGTGTGTGTGGGAAACAGTCAGTTTGCAACACTAGGCTGAAAACAGTAAGTGTATAAAAGAAATTCATCATAAAGTTACAAATAAAGACAATGGATCAGGTCAGCAAACAAACTCCCGAGTACAGTTATAGAGGGTAAAACGTTGTGTAGTTTTAAAAATAGGCTAGATAAATAGTATATGAGTGGGTGCGGGTGGGTGTGAGTTGGTCCTGACTAGCTTGTGCTACTAGGTCAGATGCCGTGCTCCTTCCTTAAGTGAATGTAACCTGACCTGCCTGGGTCGGGGCATTGGCTTAAGCCGGTGGGAGATTTGGACCTGCCTCGCATGGGCCAGTAGACTTTCCGCAGTGTTCCTTCTTTCTTATGTTCTTCCTTGGATCGAACCTAATTGCTTCACATTTCCACCAGGCACTATAGAACCTCCATCAATAACTACGTAACACTTTAGCTTTGAAGAATTTCTTTTATGATACACGTAAGATAAGATTTGCTCAGATTTTTTGCCCGGAGGGTTATCCACGTTATGGTATCGTATTCAGCTCACACACTGAGTGTCCTTGGTTCAATCCTCGATATGGGGTGAAACACTGGACGTCTTTCTTTACACGTGTTGTCCCTGTTCATCTAGATAGCAGCAAGAAGGTACCTGGGTATTAGCCGACTTGCGTCGGTCGCATCCTGGGGTACAAGATTAACCTAATTGCCCATAATGCTCTGCATAACCTGGACCCCAATGGAAATAAGTCACTCTGTCTGACTTTTTTGGGTTATCCTAGGTTCTCTGCACATATGCTGCTATGTATGATAATGTATGTAAATGTATTTGTGTATACCTGTGATGTCAGCTTGGTGTGTATAAGTTGTATCGTGTACTTGTGAAAATCAATATAATTTTTGGTATTATTTTTATAATGACAGTGCGTCATCGAGGACGGTGCCCGGTGTTTAAATCTCTCGCTTCACACGGCGAGGGTATAGGTTTGATTCCCAGCGAGGGTAGAAACATTGGGTACCTGGGAGTTAGTCAAACTGGTGTGGGTCGCATCCTGGGACAAAACGGGCCTAATTTCCACAAAATGCTCTTCATAAGCTGATTTATATATACTAGTAGTATGTCATTGATGTCAGCTAGGCCTGTATACTATGTACATGTACTTGTAGTAGTAAAGATACTATTATTACTGGGGTCCTTCAATCTTGTTCCCAAATAATGCAACCTACACCAGTCAACTAACACCTAGGTACCCGTATGTGTAGTTGATGATGGCTGGTAACAACACATTTGACACATAGGTGTTATGGCCCTTTCAGTATTGTCGTTGATTCGCCGGTACTCTCCCGGCGCAGGTCTTGTCCAGAAGGTGACCCGGCCTTGGCTCCCTGTCGTGGAAGTGTCTCCAGACCTATGTCTTCCATTGGATGAAGTACAAGTACCTCCTCATCTTCGGGGACCAACTGTCCCCATGCCTAGCCACATTCCCCGCCCTCATGGGGCTCCTAGGGAGAAGCTAGGTCCCTGGTCAGCCATTGCCCACTTGTGGGAATGGCAGCCTTGTGAGCTGCAGATGGTAGGAAGCTCCAGCACTGTATCGTGCAGTAATTGATTACAGCAAGCTTAGTGCTCATTGTAACCCATTGCATTAATCCTTATCTGGAAATATGTTTATAAGAGAATTGCTGTGGACGTTATTGTCGAGTGGCGTGTTCACCTGGTAACACTTCCTTCACGTTTACAACTGTGAACCCTTCGGGTTTAGCATCCGACCTGCGTATACTGTTATTATTACGGGATGTTTGCAACTTTGCATAATTCCCTGCACATACATTAGTGTTTGTTTTAACAAACATAGATTCCCATTTGCATGAAATAAAACACTTTCTCAAGCAATTTAACGGAGATTTTACAAAATACAGTGGTACCTCGATTTACGATGGTCCCCAAACTCACCCTTTTATGTAAGTTTATTTTTTTAAATGCTTTTGTAAGTTTAATTTTGGGGGTCTAAAAGGACTAGTCTATTTTACATCATTCCTTATGGGAATAAATTTAGTACATGCAAATTTTATGGTTATACCTATAACCTAGATTTTTAAAGGGGTGGACCGGTAAGCCAGCGAAAGATCTCGGTCAGTCAGCTGAGTAACAGCTTCAGCTGCCTGGTAGGCAAAGCTCTTGCTGAGTGTCCGTCGTTCGATCCCCGGAAGGGGTGTAAACATTGGGCGTGTTTCCTTACACCTATTGTCCCGTTCACCTAGCTAGCAAATAGGTACCTGGGTGCTAGTCGACTGGAGTGGGTGGGTCGCATCCTGGCAGACAAGATTCAAGACCACAATGAAAATAAGACAGGGAGTCCCTCGATGAGGCGCACTGCCTTTCTTGGGTTATCCTGTGTGGTTAATTAACCAATCCTTGGTTAAAAATCCAGACAACAAATTATATTACTAAGGCCTGCATCAGAAGTAAACACTTGTTCTGTTTCCTGACAAACCTTACCTAACTTAACATGAGAATAAATTTAATACATACTGTGTGCCTGTTTTGTAGGGTTATATTTCAAGGTTCAGTTTTATATTTACTATCTAAAACATTATAAATATTTATACATATGTATTAAATTCCATCGACATAAATAACTAAAGATTACTTAATTAAAATAGTTTCCCATATTTCACAATAAAGAAAATGATTTTCAAGAGATGGTGGAAGCATAAACTGATCTAAGAAAACTCATCTTACTACATACGTACATGGTAATTATTTATTTATTGCGTGGTGAACCGGTAACTTAGAGGAAGACCTCGATCCGGTGATCAAATGCTTTATTGAGTGACGGACAGGGAGAGAGAAATGAAAGTTTATTTACTTACAGGTACACATAAATACAGTTTAACAAAAATCCCAAGAAATCTCTCTCTCTCTCTCTCTCATACATAGTAACAACACGTACAGTATGTATGTGCAAATTACCTAGGATAACCCAAAAATTTCGAGGTGACTTATTTCAATCGGGGTCCTTGTAGTAGTACGAGCCTCTATTGATAACGTTTCGCTCACACAGTGGGATGTCTAGTCAATTTGATCTACCTTGGGAGAAAGGATGGGTGAATATAAAGGGTGAGATTAAGGAAATTTATTTAATAGTTTTATTAAATAAATTGCAATAAATATGCATTCATCAAAACAAAACACTCTTTTTAAGAACAAATATTTTCAAGCAATACTTTGAAAACTCTTACATAAAGACTACTTTGTAGTAAAGTTGTGGTCAGTCATCGGCGGTAGGGAGAGCCGTGGACGGCCTGAGATCATACTTACCTGGCACAGGAGATACCGTGATCACGAAGGCGGTTTTCCCAGGGCGAGGCTCACCATTGCACTCCGGTGGTGCTGACCCCTGCGATTAACCCAAATGTGGTTAACTCGAGTGCGAAATTTTTGTTAGCAGGGGACTGCGTTCGCGCTATCCCCTTAATATACACATTATTATAAATTAGTTATAGTTTTGCACTTTCCTGAATATACGTATGTCCATTGTTTCCTTATTGTGAAAATTATTTCTTTAATTAATAAGTTGTTTATACTCATGGTGAAATGGTAACCCTGAAAGGGTTATCCAGCACTTGAAGAATGACATATATAATCATGTTTCATCCAGCGAGAGGGCAGCAATATTGTTTTTTTTGGGGGGAAGGGGAGGATCAAAAAGTCTCCAGCATCAAGGCACCCTCCACTAATGGTGTTTTTGTGGTATATTCATTAGGAAACAATAGTGTTTACGGGTCTTAATCAAGAGCGAAGCTAGGTTTCACACTCGAAAGAATCACTCTTAATAAAAGGAGGTTCCTTGATGCCAGTGAGTTAAGAGAGAAGATTTGAAGGTAGGAAATCGCTTCTCTATTCTTCAGGATGAGTGTACTTCAGTGGCTAGTGAAGGTAAAGGTACTACTTCCCCTGCTAATAGAGGTAAGCGAATTCTTGTGGTAGGTGACTCACAGGTAAGATATATGGACCGTGCTTTCTGTAATAGGAATAAGAAGGTGTTCTTCCCTGGAGCTGGTGTTGGTGACATAGTCAACAGGTTGGATAATATCATGTCAGGTAATGGGAACAAGCCCATTATCTGTCTCAGTGCTGGTGGAAATGATATTGGGAAGGGTAGGAGAGAAGAGCTGCTAGATAAGTACAGGTCAGCTATAGAGCTAATTAAGTCTAAGGGAGGGGTCCCAATTATATGTAGCATCTTGCCTAGAAGGGGAGTGGGAAATGAATGGTTGTCTAGGGCAATTGGTGTAAATTGCTGGCTAGACAGATACTGCAAGGAACTTGCAATCCCATTCATTGACAACTGGGACAACTTTTATGGCAAACATGATATGTATGCAAGGGATGGGGTACATCTCTCTGGGACAGGGGTGGAAGCACTTGCCAACTCGATCGAGAGGGCCATTGCTGATATGCCTAGGATTTTAAACTGATAGAGGTATGGGTGTGTGTGGGAAACAGTCAGTTTGCAACACTAGGGCTGAAAACAGTAAGTGTATAAAAGAAATTCATCATAAAGTTACAAATAAAGACAATGGATCAGGTCAGCAAACAAAGACCTGGCTCAATCTGAAAGATAGAGAGTTGCCTTCTGAATGTCACATCAGGGCTATAAATTATTCCACACTGATAGGGTCAACAGGAAGGGTGGTGGAGTAGCGATGTAGGTCAGTGACAATTTAAATTGTTGTGTTAGACAAGATATAAAATTAGAAGCGTCAGCCACTGAATCTGTTTGGTTACAGCTTCTTGAGGGCTGTGTAAAACTTACTTTGGGTGTGATTTACAGGCCCCAAATCTTGATAGGGAGTGCAGTAAACTTCTATGGGATGAAATTCGTAAGGCATCTACATGGAAAATGTTGTGCTAATGGGAGATTTCAACTTTAGACAAAATGACTGGAGCAATTTGACAGGAAATTTAGAGTCAAGTAAGTGACTTTCTTCATACGATTCAGGATTGTTTTTGAAACAGTTGGTGACAGAACCAACTAGAGGAAATAACCTGCTAAACTTGGTTCTTGCCAGCGAGGAATCGCTAATTAATAATCTTGAGGTTAATGATGAGCTTGGGAAAGTGATCACAAATCACTCAGTTTTAATATATCATGGAATTACCTAATAATGGCAATCAAGTGTCTGTCCCTGACTTCTGCCTGGCTGATTTCATAGGACTGAAAAATTACCTGGGTGGGCTGAACTGGAATGACCTGACAGTGGGTCAGGTAGGTGGTGATGCCAATATGACGTTTTCCAGCTGCTCAGACAACTTATGTTCTAATAGGAGATGATATCAAGCAAAAATGATCCTAAATGGATGAACAATAGATTAAAACATCTCATTGGTCAAAGAGAAGCATATATAGGCGAATCAAAAGAGGAGAGGGCAATTAAGTAATCAATATATTCAGTTGAAGAGGAAAAAAAGGGAATAAGAAAAGCAAAAAGAGACTATGAGGTTAGAGTTGCAAGAGAATCGAAGACTAACCCAAAATGATTTTTCAGGTATACAGAAGTAAGATTAGGGACAAGATAGGCCCACTCGAAAGTTACTCAAGTCAGCTCACCGTCAGTGATAAGGTAATGTGTAGATTTTAACTCTTACTCTCGTTTAGGAAGATAATAGCGATATTCCAGAAATAATAAATTATGTAGAACAGGACGATAGTAAACTATGCACGATTAGGGTCACAAGTGACATGGTCCTTAGACAAATAGATAAATTAAAACCTAACAAATCCCCAGGCCCTGATGAACTGTATGCAAGGGTTCTAAAGGAATGTAAGAGGAGCTTAGCAAACCTATGGCTAATCTTTTCAACATATCACTGCAAACTGGTATGGTGCCAGATAAGTGGAAAATGACAAATGTAATATGTACATATTTTCAAAGGAGAGTGTTGATTCGGGAAATCTCCCGGCCGGGTCTTTGCAGATGGCGACCCGGCTCCGGCTCCCTGGCGTGGGAGTAGCAGAGACCTAAGTCTCCCATGGGAGGGTACCCCTCAGCGGCGGGACCAACTGGTCCCAGGCCTAGCCATATTCGCCCACAAGCACAGGCAGGTAGGTAGATAGATGATAGGCCACTCTGGTCTGCCACCTTCCCGCCCCAAGAGGCTGACAGGGAAGGGCATGCGAGCCGCAGATGGTAGCAGCTCCAGCCTTGGCACCTACCCTGCCCTAGAAGGGCTGGGCATGGTGAACGACCCTATTTTCAAAGCAGGTGACAGGTCCTTAGCTGAACTATAGACCAATAAGCCTAACTAACCTCCATAGTGGGAAAATTTATGGAATCAATAATTGCCGAGGCAATTCGTAGCCATCTTGAAAAGCATAAATTAATCAATAAATCTCAGCACGGTTTTACAAAGGGCGTTCTGCCTTACAAATTTAATAACTTTTTTTCACTAAGGTATTTGAGAGGTAGATCATGGTAATGAATATGATATTGTGCATATGGACTTCAGTAAGGCTTTTAATAGAGTCCACATCAGAGACTATTGAGGAAAATTAAGGCACACGGAATAGGAGAATTTTTCCTGGATAGAGGCATGGTTGACAAATAGGCAGCAGAGAGTTTGCATAAATGGGGAGAAATCAGAGTGGGAAGCGTCACAAGCGGTGTTCCACAGGGGTCAGTATTGTTGTTCACAATCTACATAAGCGACATAGATGAGGGAATAAATAACGACATAAGCAAGTTTGCCGATGACACCAAAATAGGCCGTCAATTCATTCAAATGAGGACATTAGAGCACTCCAGGAAGATTTGAATAGACTGATGCAGTGGTCAGAGAAGTGGCAGATGCAGTTTAATATAGATAAATGCAAAGTTCTAAATATTGCACAGGACAACCATGCCACATATAAACTAAATAATGTAGATCTTAATACTACTGATTGCGAAAGGATTTAGGAGTTCTGGTTAGCGTAATCTAAACTAAGACAGCAGTGCATAAGTGTTTGCAATAAAGGGAACAGAATCCTTGGCTTCATGTCAACAAGCATAATAATAGGAGTCCTCAGGTTGTTCTTCAACTCTAATATATCCTTAGTTAGGCCTCATCTGATTATGCTGCACAGTTTTAGTCACCTTACAGAATGGATATAAATGCTCTGGAAAACGTACAAGGAGGATGATTAAGTTGATCCCTGTATAGAAATGCTTAGCAATGACTAGGGCCCCGAATCTGCACTCTCAGAAAGGTGTAGAATTAGGGGACCTGTGATTGAGGTGTATAAATGGTAAAAGATAAATAAAGGGGATGTAAGGCTGCTTAAAAATATCTCAGCAATGGCTTTAAGTTGGATAAATTCAGATTCAGGAAGGATGTGGGGAAACATTGGTTTGGTAATAGAGTTGTCGATGAGGGGAACAAACCCCCGAGTACAGTTATAGGGGAAAACGTTTGTAGTTTTAAAAATAGGCTAGATAAATAGTATATGAGGGGGGTGCGGGTGGGTGTGATTGGTCGCTGCTTGTGCTACTAGGTCAGATCCCGTCTCCTTTTAAGTGATGTAACCTGACCTGCCTGGGTCGGGCATTGCTTAAGCCGGTGGGAATTTGGACCTGCCTGCATGGGCCAGTATTTCCGCAGTGTTCCTTCTTTCTTATGTTTTTCCCCTTGGATCAACCTTTTTCACTTTTCCCACCAGGCATATAGAACCTCCATCAATAACTACAAAACACTTTAAGAATTTTTTTTGATACACGTAAGATAAGATTTGCTCAGTTTTTTTGCGGGGGGGTTATCCACTTATGGTTTTTTCCCAGCTCACCCCTGGTGCCCTTGGTTTAATCCTCATATGGGTGGAAACACTGGACGTCTTTCTTTACACGTTTGCCCCTGTTCCTAGATAGCGAAAGAAGGTACCGGGTATTGCCGACTTGCGTCGGTCGCATCCTGGGGTACAAGATTCCCCAAATTATAATGCTCTCAAACCTGGACCCCAATGGAAATAAGTCACTCTGTCTGACTTTTTGGGACCCTAGTTTCTGAAATATGCTGCTATTTTGATAATGTATGTAAATGTTTTGTTATACCTGTGATGTCAAGGGTGTGTATAAGTTTATCGTGTATTTTTAAAAACAATATAATTTTTTTTATTATTTTTATAATGAATGCGTCATCGAGGAGGTGCCCGTGAAATTTTCCTTCACGGCGAGGGTATAGTTTTATTCCCCCGCGAGGTAGAAAAATTTAGGGTTATCAAACGGTTGGGTCGCATCCCGGGACAAAACGGGGCCCAATTTCCCCAAAATGCTCTTCATAAGCGGGTTTTATATACTAGTAGTATGTCATTGATTCAGCTAGGCCTGTATCTATGTCATGTACTTGTGTATAAAAAATACTATTTTCTGGGGTCCTTTAATCTTTTCAAATATTAACCCCACCATCAATAAACTTCCCCGTATTTGTTGATGTGGTAAAAAATTTTGCAAGGTTTATGGCCCCTTTCATATTGGTTTTTCCCGGTTCTCCCGGGCAGGTCTTTCCAGGGTGACCCCGGTTTTTTAGGTTCCAGTTGTCTTCCCTTGGGTGGTACAAATCCTCCTCATCTTAGGGAAAATGTCCCCATGCCCGCCAAATTCCCCCCCCTCTGGGGGGCCCGGGGGAAGCGGCCCTGGTGCCCTTGCCCACTTTGGGGTTAAAACCCTTTGAGCTGCAGTGGGGAAAACTACCTTATCTGCAGATTATTAAACAATTAGTGCTATTGTAACCCATTGCATTAACCTTATCTGGAAATATGTTTATAAAAAATTCTTGGACGTTATTGTCGGTGGCGTTTCACCTGGTAACACTTCCTTCCGTTTCAACTGTGAACCCTTCGGGGTTTTGCATCCGACCTGCTATACTGGTATTATTACGGGGGA
>WNWK01051486.1:0-12475 GCA_009830355.1 Cherax destructor
TTATACAGTGTGTCCGCTCAAGTTGTATGTGGGTGGCAAGGAGGTGAGTTGCTACCTTCATACTTATACAGTGTGTCCGCTCAGGTTGTATGGGGTGCGGCAAGGAGGTGAGTTGCTACCTTCCTTACTTATACAGTGTGTCCACTCAGGTTGTATGTGGTGTGGCAAGGAGGTGAGTTGCTACCTTCCTTACTTATACAGTGTGTCCACTCAGGTTGTATGTGGTGTGGCAAGGAGGTGAGTTGCTACCTTCTTTATTTATACAGTGTGTCCACTCAGGTTGTATGTGGTGTGGCAAGGAGGTGAGTTGCTACCTTCCTTACTTATACAGTGTGTCCACTCAGGTTGTATGTGGTGTGGCAAGGAGGTGAGTTGCTACCTTCCTTACTTATACAGTGTGTCCACTCAGGTTGTATGTGGTGTGGCAAGGAGGTGAGTTGCTACCTTCCTTACTTATACAGTGTGTCCGCTCAGGTTGTATGTAGTGCTGCAAGGAGGTGAGTTGCTACCTTCCTTACTTATACAGTGTGTCCACTCAGGTTGTATGTGGTGTGGCAAGGAGGTGAGTTGCTACCTTCCTTACTTATATATACGTCTCTTACACCATCTTCCTTCCCTTCAACATCACATGTTGCTGAGGGCTCTTGATTCAAGGAAGTGGGGCTACCTTCTGCCTTGGATCAAACCTGATTACCTTCCGTTATCCATATGTTGTGCGAGTAATGTTACCCTTACTGTATGACCCTTGTCGGTTTAGCGCTTTATTTGATTATAATATTGTGACACTTAATGCCTCTCCATGCATATAATAATAATCTCAATTCATTAGACTTGTTTTTGGAGAATAAATTAAATATTTGGATCATTTTAGAGTAAGTATTGAAGCTATTGTTTAAAAGAACTGTAGTCATTTTTAATATTCCAGCCATCGAATTAAATCATCAGGATAAACAATTTTATATCCAGAGCTCTTGATCCAGGGAACTGGACCTGACTGCCCCGTCCTTGGATTGATCCTGAGTGCTCTCATTTTCCCAGGCGCTGTATGACTCCTACGGGTTTAGCGCTTCCCCATAACTAATATTAATCCACTTGTTCACAAGTATCCTAGGATGACTAATTATTATTGTAGGTAATTATATGTACAACATGTCTCAGCAACAGCCTGGTTGATCAGGCTCTGGTCCAACATGAGGCCTGGTCACAGACCGGGCCGCAGGGGCATTGACCCCTGGAATTCTCTCCAGGTAAAACTCCAGGCAACACATGTGTGCCGAGGTGAGTTAGTATGAGTGTGTGTGTACTCACCTATATGTGGTTGCAGGGGTCGATTCACAGCTCCTGGCCCCCCTCTTCGCTAGTCGCTACTAGGTCCACTGTCCTCCCTGCACCAAGAGCCTTATTATACCTCTTATATTTATGTATGGATCCTGCCTCTACTGCATCACTCCAGAGTGTGTGTGTACTCACCTATTTGTGGTTGCAGGGGTCGATTCATAGCTCCTGGCCCCGCCTCTTCACTGATTACTACTAGGTCCTCTCTCTCTCTCTGCTCCATGAGCTTTATCAAACCTCGTCTTATAATAATAATAATAATAATAAAAATAATATAATAATAATATTTTTATTTCGTTGCAAGTTACAAGTATACATAGTTATTGGTAGTTACAATTATAAAACTGTAATGCAAGGAGAGCCACTGGCATGCCATGGCATTAGGGGCAGCTTATTCTAAAGACATATTCACTAAGTACTTAATACTAGAGAAATTGATTGAGTTTATTCTAGTTATACAGTGGTACCCCGACTTACGATGGTCCCCAAACACACCCTTTTATGTAAGTTGATTTTTTTAAATGCTTTTGTAAGTGTAATTTTGGGGGTCTAAAAGGACTAGTCTATTTTACATCATTTCTTATGGAGATAAATTCGTTTGGTAATGGCACTTGAACAGCATTCTGGAATGAAAAAAATATCGTAAGTCGGGGTACCACTGTATATTATTTCAAATTACAATATGATTATACTATACTATTAAAAAGACAATACTAGAGAAATTGGTTGAGTTTATTCTAGTTATATATTTTATTTCAAATTAACAAAATGATGATACTATACTAATTAAAATGACAATATGATGATATGAAATTGCATTATTATTATAATCAAATAGAAGCGCTAAACCACATATGAAATTGCAACAAGTGTTAAGGAGGATGACAATATAAATCTGAGATTATCTTAAGTAAAATAACATTGGGTATGAAAGTTTGTTACAGTATGAGTATTTAGTATAGGGTAAGTAAGTGATTTTTGAGAAGAGTCTTGAATTGATTTTCCGACAAGGTTAACTTAATATTTGCTGGTAATGAATTCCAGATTCTGGGGCCCTTTATGTGCATAGAATTTTTACATTGGTTAGTATGGACTCGGGGTATGTCAAATAGTGATCTGTGTCTTGTGTCGTGGTTCCTGCCTCCACTATGTCACTTTCTAGGCTATTCCACTTACTGACAACTCTATGACTGAAAAAATACTTCCTAACATCCCTTTGACTCATAGGAGTCTTCAACTTCCAATTGTGACCCCTTGTTTCTGTGTCCCCTCTCTGGAACATCCTGTCTCTGTCCACCTTATCTATTCCTCGCAGTATTTTATATGTCGCTTTTATGTCTCCCCTAACCCTCCTGTCCTCTAGTGTCGTCAGGCCTATTTCCCTTAACCTTTTGTAGGACAAAGGAGAATCGTGAAGAACAGGAGGAGTTTGAGGTGGTCAGTCCCTCAATCTTGAGTCGATGTTGTCAGTCCATCAATCTTGAATATAATACAGCATATGTGCATAGAGGAAGCTTATATACTGTAGACAGGAGAGGTGCAGCAGTTGTAGGAGGTGTCACATTTGTCCAATGTGGAAGTAGGTTGTGCCCAAGGAATAGGCAAGCGAAGAAATCCCTGTATTAGGATACCATCCAGCACTTGTTGGTGTACCTCCCTATTCTGAATTCCTGGACTCCTTTCTGTCTCCTCTGTAAATACTTCTTTAAATCTCATGTTGAGCTCCTCACATACCTCTTGGTCATTTCTTGTGAACTCCCCACCTTCCTTCCTCAGCCTGATTACCTGGTCCTTGACTGTTGTTTTCCTCCTGATGTGGCTATACAACAGCTTCGGGTCAGACTTGACTTTTGATGCTATGTCATTTTTGTATTGTCGCTGAGCCTTCCTTCTTACCTGTGCATATTCGTTTCTGGCTCTTCGGCTAATCTCTTTATTTTCCTGGGTCCTTTGTCTTCTGTACATTTTCCATTCTCTAGTGCACTTAGTTTTTGCCTCCCTACACCTTTGGGTGAACCAAGGACTCGTTCTGGTCTTCCCATTACTTCTGTTTTTCTTGGGAACAAACCTCTCCTCTGCCTCCTTGCATTTTATTGTCACATAGTCCATCATTTCTTTTACTGGTTTTCCTGCCAATTCTCTCTCCCACTGAACGTCTTGTAGCAAGTTCCTCATGTCTGTGTAGTCCCCCCTTTTGTAGTTTCGTTTTTCCTGTCCTATTCCTGCTCCCTTCTCCACTTGTAGCTCAACTATATAATCAAAACACAGAACCACATGATCACTAGCTCCAAGGGGCCTTTTGTACGTGATATCCTCGATGTCCAAACTACTCAAGGTGAATACTAGGTCCAGTCTTGCTGGATCATCCTCACCTCTCTCTCTGGTAGTGTCTCTAACATGTTGATGCATGAGGTTTTCCAGTACCACATCCATCATCTTGGCTCTCCATGATTCAGGACCCCCATGGGGCTCCAGGTTTTCCCAATCAATCTCCTTGTGATTGAAATCACCCATAACTAGTAACTTTGCTCTCCCCATGTGAGCTCTTCTGGCCACCGCGGCTAGTGTGTCTACCATTGCTCTGTTGCTCTCGTCGTATTCTTCTCTTGGCCTCCTGCAGTTCTGTGGCGGGTTGTACATTACAGCAATTACCACCTTATGGCCCTCAGACTGGATTGTTCCTACTATGTAGTCCCTTTCGCCCATTCCATCCATTCCTTCCACTTCCTCAAATCCCCATCGGTTCTTAATGAGCAGTGCAACTCCTCCTTCCCCTCTGCTCCCTCTGTCTTTCCTGAGGATTTGATATCTGGGTGGAAAGATTGCATCTGTTATCATCTGGGTGAGTTTCGTTTCTGTGAGTGCTATTATGTCTGGGGATGTCTCCTTTATTCTTTCATGCCACTCACATTTATTTGTTATTCCATCTGCATTTGTATACGAAACCTTCAACTTCTTTTCTAAAACTGTAGTCTGGGGGGTACATTGGGGTTGGGAAAGTAGGAGACCTGATGAGGAACTATGGGTGGTTGGTGTGAAGCTGGAGTTTGTAATGAGGTGGGTGGGAGCATTGGGTATGGCATGTGTGTTTTGGGTTAGAATGTTTGGTTGCATTGGGGTTGTCCAGGTTGGGGGACTTCTGTAGGCGATTGTGAGGGAGGTTGTATTTGAGCTTCCTCCTGAGTCTGGGTTCTCCTGTCCATCTCTCTTTCCTCCTTTCGTCTTTGTACCCTCTTTCAGTTTCTGCCTTTCTTCTTGTGTTCTGTTGCAGTCGAGATACACCCTCCGGTACTCTGACATATCCCTTAGTCTTGCTTTCTCCTGCAGGATCCTGTTTCGAGCCAATTCTGCCTTGAAAATCACTTTGACTGGCTGGATTCTTCCTCTTGAAAACCCCCCTATTCTCAGAAAATTTGCCAGCTGGGTCATGTCATCTCCTATTGCTTTCATGATGCTTTCAATCGCATTTTTCTCCCCTTGTCTTCTTGCTTCATAAGTTTTCCCTTCAGCTTCCTGGAGCCCATAAACAAAGACTGATCTCTCTTTCATTCTCCCACTGCCTATCCCTATGTAACCCCTGATTTGATTTAGTTGCCTCCATTGCAGCTTTCCTTTCTTCAATCTCTTCACTGTCTGTTGTTCCTGGGCCCAGTGGCCTGTGTACTCACCTAGTTGTACTCACTTAGTTGTGGTTGCAGGGGTCGAGTCATAGCTCCTGGCTCCGCCTCTTCACTGGCCGCTACTGGGTCACTCTCCCTGCGCCATGAGCTTTATCATACCTCTTCTTAAAGCTATGTATGGAGCCTGCCTCCATACATGTGTGTGTGTGTGTGTGCATTTGCGCATGCACACACACACTTGTTAATGCTCCATGTATCAAATTCAAATGTTTATTTTTCTGTAAAGATTACAATGTGGGGTTTACATATTATAAAAATTAGTTACAATGTGTGGATTACATAGTATAAACTAATAATTACAAAGAAGGCCACTAGCATGGCTAGGCATTTCGGGCAGACTAATAATAATTCTTACTCTATAATGACACCAGGTCCAGGTAAGAAGCATACTGATATCAAAGTTAGGCAACTGTAGTGATGAAATAGATTTACAATAGTGAGGTATTTCAAAACATTTAAGAATATTACAGTTTGTAAATTTAGTAATGATACACAGTTTTTATTAAAGCTCCTATACAATGGACCCCCGAGTAACGAACAAAATTAATTCCAGAAGCCTGCTCAAGTGCCATTACCGAACGAATTTACTCCCTTAAGAAATACATAATGTAAAGTAGGTTAGTCCATTTCAGACCCACAAAAATACACTTACAAAAGCACTTACAATATTATACTTACATAATTGTACGATTTCCGGGGTGTTCGTAACTCAGGGGTCCACTGTATTGGAGTATCTCAGGCAAACTTAAGACTAGCTTAAGATTTATTAGGCAAGAGCTATATTTAAAATTTTATGTTTACAGTCATTTGGGTGAGTGTAAGTGTAAGTTGGGGGATATCACAGATATCGAGAGTAAGTCTATTTTGTTTTTTATGTGTGCATGATACAAAGAAGAGAATAGGTGGTTTTCATGTAGTTAGTTGATGGTGGGGTGATCCAGGGAGATAAGATGTTTTTTAACGGTAGTTTTGAAAGTGATGGTTGAGTCTACAGTTCTAGAGTTTTCAGGTAGGGAGTTCCAGATTTTAGGCCCTTTAATGTACCTTGAACACTTGTATAGGTTTAGCCGGACACGGGAAATGTCATAGATATTTTTGTGTCTAGTGTTGTGCCTATGGGTCCTGTCACAACTATCAAGAAAGTGTTTTAGTTCAGGGTTAATATTGGAATTTATGGTTCTGTAAATGTAGGTTGCACAGTAGTAAGTGTGGATGTTCTGTACAGTGAGTACAGTCATAAGCTGAAGGCACTAAATTTGCACTCTCTGGAAAGACGTAGAATTAGGGGAGACATGAATGACGTGTACAAATGGAAAACAGGAATAAATAAAAAGAGTACCTAATAGGTGTTGAAAATATTTAAGGACTCGCAGCAGTAGATTCAAATGGGAGTAATTTAGATTTAGAAAGCATATAGGGAAGTACGTACTAGTTTGGAATTAGAATTGTAGATGAGTGAAGCACTACCAGGTAATATCACTGAGGCAAGAACAAGAGTAGCTTTAAATATAGAGTTTAGTTTAATATCTTTATTATGCACCCCATACCCATCCTGTGCGCGGTAGTCAAAAGATTACAGAGGTACATAATTGGTTCAGGGACTGGAGTCCAAAGTTTTGAACGGTTATGTGAGTGGGTGTGAGTTGGACTTGCTTAGCATAGGCCAGAAGGCCTACTACAATGCTCCTTCATTTTTATGCTCTTTAGACTGACCTCTGTTAAGGTTCCCCACCACTGTTCTCCCATTTCTTTGAATTATCCAGCGTTTCTTTTTCTTACCCAAAGCTTCATTCTTTTCCTAGAATTTTACGGATCTTCCAAGGTGTTCTAGGAAAAATGAAAGTTTAATAGAAAAATACCACCAAATTTGCGAGGAGGAATATTTGATAGACCCATTGGCATACGTCGAGATTACTGAGGATGAGAAGTTGTCTACAGGAGATGCTCATGCTCAAGGAGACACCATCATTCAAATTCGTCCTCAGAAAGTTGACATAGGGAGCAGAGTGGGTGAGTGCTTTTCATATTGGTTCCTCAACCTGTCCGTTAGTGTAAAAAAAATAAAAAAAAGTCACAATACCGTGACTGGAACAATACACAAATAACCCGCACATAGGATAAAAGAAATTTATGAAGACGTTTCGGTCAGAGTTGAACCATTAACTTTTGTGTGACTGGTTAGTTGATGGTCCAAGTCAGACGGGACTGAAAAGTTGTCATAACTTTTTTTCTATTATATGCGGGTTAATTATGTACAGTGGACCCCCGAGTTTCATAAAAACTTCACTCTTGAAGTCTGCTCAAGTGCCATTACCGAACGAATTTACTCCCTTAAGGAAAAATTTCACGTAGGTTAGTCTATTTCAGACCCCAAAAAATACACTTCCACAAGAACTTACAAAATTATACTTACATAATTGCACGATTTCCGGGGTATTCATTAACCGAGGGTCCACTGTATTGTTCATTAGTGTGTGAAGCCAGTCCCATGTTATTTTCTCATTGTGCAGTTAAATAATATGTAAGAGAATCCACATGCTGAAAATCAACATTTTATTTTACCATTAAATTATGTACCCATTTAGGAATAAGGAAACCTTATTTTGGTTTATCGAGCATTTGACCATCCCAGATTTAAACCCATAATGGTATATATATTAACTGCTAGGTTAACAGTGACAGCAGGTGTAAGAAAACTTAACTAGATGTTTTGCTCACACACTGAGGTTTGCGGTTTGATCCCTGGTACAGGTGAAAAAATTGGGAGTTTCCTTAAGACACCTGCTGTCCCTGTTCACCTAGTGGTAAGTAGGTACCTGGGTGTTAGCCGACTGGTGTGGGTTGCATCCTGGGGACAGAATTAACCTAATTTGTCAGAAATGCTCTGCATAACAAGGGACTCTCTATATAGTATGTCACTGATGTCAGCTATGGTCTGTATAAACCCAGCCCTATCTAAGGTATATTAACAGCTGGTCTGTGACCCATGCCAGTCAACTAACAGCCAGGTATGTTCCTACTTACTGCTAAGTGAAAAAGTGTAATACAACACATTATGTTCCCACCTGTACTCGAGCTCGAACCATGGACCCTTAGTATGTGAGATGAAGGTGCTATCAGATGAGCCACGGGTCACTTATATGGTATATAAGTGCAAGAACAAAATGTAATGGGATGTATGAATACAAAATATAATTGCTTTAGATTTTTGACAAAGTAAAATAGTATTGAGAGATTAAGGTAATGTTATCATGGGGAAGATAAAGAGAGAAAATATCTGCTGTTTACTTACATCCTTCCTTCAAGTTGTCTCTAAGGCAGTTGAAGAGCTCACCAACTTAATGTGTAAGTTTATTGAGGCACAGGTACACATAAGTACTGTTATCATACATAGTGTAAATTAACTAGGATGTTATACATTGTATATTTATGTTTTTGTATATTAAGGTAAGTGTAAAATAAAGTATATTTTCCATGACTACATAGTTGTACTTTATATTTTATTATATAATACATGTACAGTGGACCCTCGGTTTCCGTTCACCTCCAAACTCGAACAATTATGTAAGTGTATTTTCGTAAGTGCTTTTGTAAGTGTATTTTTTGGGGTCTGAAATGACTAATCTAATTTACATTTGTCCTTATGGGAACAAATTCGTTCGGTAATGGCACTCAAACAGCATTCTGGAAAGAATTTTCAACGAAATCCGAGGGTCCACTGTACATGGAAAAGGCCATAGCTATGTCATATAAAGCTTTTCAAGCAAACTCAAGTTTGATTCTGTTAACAGGTGAGGCTGAAACAATAAAATTTACCTACAAGCACTTAAAGAATTATCCAGTTGACTTGTATTACTTAATGGATGGCTCCAAGTCAATGAAAGATGACAAGGAGATGCTGACCCAGCTGGGCAAACAACTGGTAGAGAGTATCAAGAACATTACATCTAACTTCAGAGTTGGTTTTGGTATCTTTGTTGACAAAGCTATTCTTCCTTATATCTCCACACTTCCCTTTAAGTAAGCATTGATTCTGCATTAGTTTTAAAAAGGAGGAATAAAAAAATGATGTAATTAATACATTTTGTTACATTTATTTGTCAGTTTGACTGTAGTAACAATTTTATTCTTATATAAATTAAAAAGGACTTCATTTTTTACAGTCCCTTCAAGGGAGGTAATTTGATGCCAGTGAAGGGCTGTTGATCCAAGGAACTGGACTTGTATGCCCATTATTTGGATTAAACCTGAGTCCACCCATTCCTGTACACTATATAACCCCTATGGTTTTAGCTCTTCCCTGAATAAAATCAAAGTTTCTTTACAGTGCTGACAGCTGTCCAGAATGTGAGGCTCCATTTAGTTACAAGAATATTCTGTCTCTGACTGATGACTCCAGCATTTTTGTGGTAAGTAACACATTAACATGTTTGTTGCTATAGTGTATAACTTCTGTTCAGATATTTCTAGCTATTGCTTTCAGAATAGTATCACAGATGAAAACTTGTTGCTTTTAATACTGTCCTGGTGTCATGGGATCAAACTTAAAGTGAGCTCTAAGACCTAAGAAAATGTAATGAATTTCTTGACCAAGTTAATGATCAAATTAAAGTTTGTATTGAACTCAGAGAAATTAAGATTAGATAAGATTTTGTTTGGATTTTTAACCCTGGAGGGATAGCCACCCAAGATAACCCAAGAAAATCAGCGCGTCACTGAGGACCGTCTTATTTTCATTGGGGTCCTTAAATCTTGGCCTCCAGGATGCAACCCACACTAGTTGACTAACACCCAGATATGTACCTACTTGCTTGCTAGGCGAACGGGACAGCCAGTGTAAGGAAACACGCCCAGTGTTTCCACCCTTGCTGAGAATTGAACCACACAAACACTGTATAGCTCCACCAACGACTCAAAAATTCCTAAATATTTTAAGAGTATTTCAAAATTAAAATGGTTTCAATCTCATTATGTAAAATGTGCCAAAATATAATACTGTAACCTGTTAATCAATTCATCTCAATTATAAATTCAATTGCTGCTAAACCACTAACTACCTCTGTTGAAATATAAAAAATTATATTCAGTTCAAATCAGCTATGTTATATATGCCTAGTATTAAGTAGTCTGTTAAGCATTAGGATTAGTCTGCCCAAAATGCCCCAGCATGATAGTGGCTTTCTTTGTACTTAGCAAATCAAAATTGTAATTATACATTGTAAACTATGCAAAGAAATAAAATCCTTAATCCTTAATGAACACTCAGCATGTGAAGTGAGAGCATTGCCTACCAGGCAATGGTCTTGCCAGAGATATGGAGTTTAGCCCCGGTAACTGAAAGAAGTGTACAGTACTAGTATGTGCAAAAGTCTCGGTGAATAGGAACACGCTGAATTTCCTTGTGTGCAAGGGGCTTGGACTTCCAGCAACTCGCAAGTAGCATCACTTCAGTGATGCTACATGGGAGTTTGCTCCATTAATCTACAATTGCCAAGCCAGTACTTTCCCATATCCTTTCTGAATCTAAATTTGTCAAACTTGCATCCATTTCTACAAATCCTGTCTTGGTTAGGTATTTTCAGCACATTATTGATATATCCTTTATTTATGTATTACTGTTTTCCATTTTTACACTAATCATATCCTACCTTGTGGGCTTTCATAATCTTATTGAAAAATATTAACATTTGTTGTTTGTAATGTAAGATATAGTGGGTTGGGATACCAGTGATACTGTCCTCTAGTGTCCTAATACCAGTAGTATCTAATAATAATTTTTTATTTTCTGTGTGCAGAATTAAAATATTTGAAAATAAAATGAAGGTACAGTGGACCCTCGGTTTTCGTTCACTTCCAAACTCGAACAATTATGTAAGTGTATTTTCATAAGTGCTTTTGTAAGTGTATTTTTGGGGGTCTGAAATGACTAATCTAATTTACATTTGTCCTTATGGGAACAAATTCGTTCAGTAACGGCACTCAAACAGCATTCTGGAAAGAATTTTCAACGAAAACCGAGGGTCCACTGTATTATATAATGCTTCAGAATGCGGTGAAAGAGAGCAAGGTAGCGAGCAACATTGACTACCCTGAAGGAGGTTTTGATGGTCTGATGCAAGCCATTGTGTGTGAGAGAGAGATAGACTGGAGAAACCAGAGCACACGATTGATTGTCCTCTCCACAGATGCTGGCTTCCATATTGCTGGTGATGGCAAGGTAAACATTAGGACCTGTTTCATAAGAACATAAGAAACAAGGAACACTGCAGCAGGCCTACTGGCCCATGCGAGGCAGGTCCAAGTCTGCCCCGACCCAGCCAGGTCAGGTTACATTCACTTAAGGAAGGAGCACTGCATCTGACCTAGTAGCACAAGCTAGTCAGGACCAACTCACACCCAACCGCACCCACTCATATAATTATCTAGCCGACCACCTGGTCAGGTCACTTCCACTTAAGGAATTAGTATGGCTACTGACCTGGTAGTACAAGCTAGTCAGGTCCAAACTCACCCATCCACACCCACCCATGTATTTATCTAACCTATCTTTAAAAACTACACAACGTCTTAGCATCTATGACGGTACTCGGGAGTTTGTTCCACTCATCCACAACTCTATTACCAAACCAGTGCTTTCCTATATCCTTCCTGAATCAGAACTTTTCCAACTTGAAACCATTGCTGCGAGTCCTGTCTTGGCTGGATATTTTCAACACGCTATTTACATCCCCTTTATTTATTCCTGTTTTCCATTTATACACCTCAATCATATCCCCCCTAATTCTATGCCTTTCTAGAGAGTGCAGATTTAGGGCCCTCAGTCTATCCTCATAGGGAAGATTTCTGATATATGGGATCAACTTTGTCATCCTCCTTTGTATGTTTTCCAGTGCATTTATATCCATTCTGTAATACGGTGACCAGAACTGTGCAGCATAATCTAAATGAGGCCTAACCAAAGATATATAGAGTTGAAGAACAACCTGAGGACTTCTATTATTTATACTTCTTGATATGAAGCCAAGGATTCTGTTAGCTTTATTGCGAACACTTGTGCACTGTTGTCTTGGCTTCAGATTACTACTAACCAGAACTCCTAAATCCTTCTCACAATCACAAGTAATAAGATCTACATTATTCAGCTTATATGTGGCATGGTTATTGTCCTTCCCAACATTTAGAACTTTGCATTTGTTTACATTAAACTGCATCTGCCACTTCTCCGACCACTGCATCAGTCTATTCAAATCATCCTGGAGTGCTCTAATGTCCTCATTTGAATGAATTGGACGGCCTATTTTGGTGTCATCAGCAAATTTACTTATGTTACTATTTATTTCCTCATCTATGTCGTTTATGTAAATTGTAAACAACAGGGGACCCAAAACTGACCCCTGTGGAACACCGCTTGAGACGCGCCCCATTCTGATTTCTCTCCATTTATGCAAACTCTCTGCCGC
>WNWK01051487.1:0-12475 GCA_009830355.1 Cherax destructor
AGTTACCCCAATGGAGCATAGTATATTTTTTCTTTAACTAATTTATTTTTTAATTCCTAAATTTTCCCCGAAAAACTAAAGGAAGTTTTAAAAATTTCCACATATTTTATCAATGCCCGTCTCCCCTGAGTTACTTTAAGTGGGCCTTCTTGCCCTAATCTTACTTTTTAAAGTACCTAAAGAACCCTTTTGGGTTGCTTCAAACCTTGCAACCTTAGCCTCATAACCCTTTTGCTTTTCTTTTCCCTTTTTTTTATTTTTTTTTTGAAAATTTTTTCTGATCGTTCCCCCCTCTTTTGATATGCTTATTTTGCCTCTTTTTGGTGAGATGTTTTAATCTATTGTTCATCCATTTGGATCTTTTGTTAGATCAATTTATACTGGAACAAATTGCGGGCGCAGAACTATTTAAAATGTCATATTAAAAAAAAACCCCTACCACCCTGTCAGGTCATCCCAATTAGCCCATGGAATTTCCAGCCCCAGGGAAGTCAGAAAAAAAGTCGGGAAACAGAGACTTGAACATTGGAATTTAGTAAAAAAATTAGGAATATGTTTGTACACATGAAAAAAGACCACTTAATCCCCGGAGACTTCAATATAAACCCCTACAAGATCAGGACCCATAGTAACTGAATTAAAACACATGAAACTGTTTTCCCCGAAAAAAAACCTACGAAATTTCTGAGACCTGTGCCTTTATTAGACCATATCGGACAAACCCATACCCCTTTAAAATCAGGCATAACCGAAATCCAATAAACCTTTTCATAACAAATCTCGGAAAATTACCACTAGAGACTAAAAAAAGTTACCTTCAGACTACAAATGAGACAGCTATTTTTTAAAAGCTATGAAAACATTGACTGGAAAAAAAATAAAACCCCAGATACGCTTATGTATTAAAAATTTTTTTTTAAAAAAGACCCAATATTATAATAAGCACTCCCCCAAAAAAACTAAACAAATCACAACAAAAGATTAAATAGTCCCTGGCAACCCCCCCAGCATACTAAAACCCATAAAAAAAAAGCACCTATATAAAAACAGTACAAATGGGACAAATAACAAGAAAAAAAAAACACTACTCATCAAACCAACAGTCTGATAAGAAGGTCAAAAAATTGTACTATGAGAACAGACACTAATTTAAAAAGGTGATAAAAAAAAGACCGGGGAAAACCCTATCTGAAATTCTAGGAACAAAAGATATCCACAAACAGAACAATCAAGCTAACAAAACCAAATGAATCCCTACTCCCACCTATTGAAACAGAAACAAACCCCAATGATTTCTTCTCCACCATAGGTATAAAGCTGGCAACAAAATCCCAAGTTCAAATACTCCACCTTAACGACTATCTCACTGGCACCTATCCGAACACACTATTCCTAGCCCCAACCAACCCAATAGAAGTTTCACATAATCAACACATTAAAAAACAAAGCCGGTGACCTAAATAACTTACCACCTTATATATACAAAAAAGCCTCTCAATTCTCTCACCAATTATTGCAACACTCTTTAACAAATCCATTGAATCCTCTACCTTCCATCAATACTCAAAATAGCGAGGTCACCCCAATACATAGGAGGAGATCAAGCAGACCTGAATAACTACAGGCCAATATCTAACTTACCCCTTCTCTCCAAAATCTTTGAAAAATTAATTCATAGACAAATATATAACTACCTCACCTCCAACAACGTACTCAACCACTGTCAATTTGGATTCAGGCCTAATAAAAATACAAATGATGCCATTATACACATGTTAGAAATAATCTACACCGCCCTTGAGAAAAAGAAATCCCAGTGGGAATCTTCATTGATTTACGTAAAGCTTTTGATACAGTTGACCATGATCTGTTACACTTAAATTATCACACTATGGTATAAGAGGACACTCCCTAAACTACCAAAAATCATACCTTAGCAACAGAAACCAATATGTGTACACAAATGGAGTTAGCTCCACCGCGCAAACTATAACTGTAGGTGTCCCACAGGAAGTGTTCTTGGCCACTACTCTTTCTCATTTACATTAACGACCTACCAAATGCATCTTAACTACTCAAACCCATACTTTTGCAGATGACACTACATACGTTATCTCTCACCCAAGCCCAGACACACTAGCCAACACTGCAAATACTGAATTGAGAAAATTCTACCTGGATGATGACCAATAAACTTACTCTCAATATTGATAAAACCTATTTTATCCAGTTTGGGAAAAGAGCTACAAACGCACCACTTAACATAATGATAAACGGGTCCCCTATCACAAAACTCACAGAGGAAAATTCTTAGGAATCCATCTTGACAGTGGCCTCAAATTTCAGACTCATATACAACAAATCTCCAAGAAAGTCTCAAAGACCGTGGGAATACTATCAAGATACGGTACTATATTCCACACCAGCTCTCCTTACCCTATATCACTCACTCATTTACCCCTACCTTACCTATGGAATCTGCGCATGGGGCTCCACATCAATAACTCATCTCAGACCACTAATAACACAACAAAAGGCAGCAGTTAGAATGATAACAAATTCTCACTCCAGGCAACATACTCCACCAATATTAAAAAACCTAAACTTACTCACCATACAAGACATCCATACTTTTTACTGTGCCTATTACATACATAGAACACTCTATGCAAATATTAACCCACCACTCAAACTTCTCCTTACCAATTTTAACAGGACACATGACCATAACACTAGACACAGATCACTCCTTGATGTTCCCGGTGTCCATCTAACACTATGTAAAAACTCAATGCATATAAAAGGCACGAAAATTTGGAATTCATTACCTGCCATTGCCAAAGAAACCCTACCTGTACCCCAATTCAAAACGATGCTAAAAAACCACCTTATCACCCAAAGCTAATTGCTCAATATCAAACATTCCCAGCAAAGTAGAATAATCAAACGTAAAAACCTGACTAATCAATTGAATGTAAAACCTGTTATGAATATTACATACTTAGCTAATTATTTCCACAACACCTACATTATAATGACCACGTAAACTAACTGCAATGCAATTAATTGTTCTAAATTGTTATCTCACTCAATTAGTTGCATTGCTACAAGTAATTGATATGTTCAACTTATCTTCAAACTTTATAACTTAGACATGCAACTTTACTTATTTTATAAATTATCAACCATAACTTTTTACCATGTAGTCTAGAATTAAGTAGTCCTAAGAATGCCTGCAATGCACAGCATATTAGGGGCTTTTGGCATGTACATCTCATTAATAACTAAGTCATAACTATATAATTACTATGTATTACTGTATCTACCATATATAATTGTACAATGTCTAAATAAAGTATTATTATTATTATTATTGAATGCAGTTACCTGGGTAATTCCAAGATACAGTGGTCCCCCGAGTAACGAACACCCCAGAAATCGTACAATTATGTAAGTATAATATTGTAAGTGCTTGAAGAAGTGTATTTTTGGGGGCCTGAAATAGACAACCTACGTGACATTATTCCTTAAGGGAGTAAATTCGTTCGGTAATGGCACTTGAGCAGGCTTCTGGGATGAAGTTTTTTCGTTACTCAGGGGACCACTGTATAAATAACAAAAAAGGCACAATACCGTGACTGAAACAATGCACACACAACCGCACATATAAAAGAGATGAGCTTACGACGACGTTTCGGTCCGACTTGGACCATTTACAGTCACACTAACGCAATGGACAGGTAAAAGGGGTATTCATAGGCAGGCAGACAGGGGAGGGCACAAGAAAGTGGTGGAGGGTAATAATGAAGGTAGTAGTGGAAGTAGTAGTAAGTGGTAGTAGTAGTGTAGTGGAGGCAGTCATAAAGGAAAGGAGCACTGCAATGAAGCTGGTGGCCCACATAGGGTAGGGACAAGAACACAGAGGGGAAAATGAAAATAAAATAAAGGACAAATACAAGGCAAAAGAAAGAAGAAAACCCAGAGGAGAAAGGAGAGGGGGAAGAAATGAAGAGGAAGGAATCAGGTTAAGTCACAGTGTTCTGAAGTTTGGAGCATTTAACAATGTGATGGGAGAGAAAGCATCTACAGAGACAAAGCCAGGGCTAAGATTCATACAGGGAAAGTTGTGTATAAGGGAGGATTCAACCAGGCGGACTGTGAAAGTTGGACGTAGGGTGACAGTTTTAGCAGAAGACCAATCAATAGGATGACTGTGATCTCTGACATTCCAGAAAAGAGCATTATTAGTGTCAGCAAGCCTAAGACTATTTTTGTGCTCCCTAAGTCTGTCAGAAAGAGATCGCCCAGTTTCTCCAAAGTACTGAAGAGGACAGGAGGAGCAAGAAATAGAGTAGACACCAGGAGAATCTATAGAGGGAGGGAGGTATGAACTAGATTAGTGCGAAGAGTGTTAGTCTGGCGAAAGGTAAGTTTGATGTCTAAGGAATGGAGAGAGTTGTTGAGATTGGAGAGACCAGAGATGTAGGGAAGGCAGAGGAAAGGAGAGTTCCCAAGAGTAGAGGGTTTGGGGGGAGAAGAAAGTCTGTTTAGCACGAGAGAAAGCAGAGTCTATGAAATGGGAAGGGTAGCCAAGGCGGAAAAATGAATTATGAAGAGTAGAAATTTCTGCTTCAAGGAACTGAGGATCACATATGCGGAGAGCACAGAGAAAGAGGGAGATAAGAACACTTTTCTTGACAGAGGAGGCATGATAAGAAAAGTAGTGAATGTACATGCCACTGTGCATAGGCCTGCGGTACATGGAAAAGGCAAAACCTGTAACTGAGTGGTGGACATGAACATCAAGGAAAGGAAGCAAAGAATTAGATTCCCAATGAGCTTTAAACTTAATGGAAGGGGCAAGATTATTAAGAGCATCAAGAAATGGTTGGAAGAGACTTGGTTGGAAGAGACACTAATAATGCTCTTTTCTGTCATGTCAGAGATCACAGTCATCCTATTGATTGGTCTTCTGCTAAAACTGTCTACCCTACATCCAACTTTCACAGTCGCCGCCTGGTTGAATCCTCCCTTATACACAACTTTCCCTGTATGAATCTTAGCCCTGGCTTTGTCTCTGTAGATGCTTTCCTCTCCCATTACATTGTTAAATGCTCCAAACTTCAGAACACTCATGACTTAACCTGATTCCTTCCTCTTCTATCTCTTCCCCCTTCTCCTTTCTCCTCTGGGTTTTCTTTCTTTTCTTTTGCCTTGTATTTGTCCTTTATTTTATTTTCATTTTCCCCCTCTTGTGTTCTTGTCCCTACCCTATGCAGGCCACCAGCTTCATTGCAGTGCTCCTTTCCTTTATGACTGCCTCCACTACTACTACTACCACTTACTACTACTTCCACTACTACCTTCATTATTACCCCTCCACCACTTTCTTGTGCCCTCCCCTGTCTGCCTGCCTATAAATACCCTTTTACCTGTCCATTGCGTTAGTGTGACTTTGTAAATGGTCCAAGTCGGACCGAAACGTCGTCGTAAGCTCTTCTCTCTTTATATGTGCGGGTTGTATGGACCACTGTATATTGAAACTAAGTGATTTGTGATCGCTTTCCCCAAGCTCTTCATTAACCTCAAGATTATTAATTAGTGATTCTTTGTTGGCAAGAACCAAATCAAGCAAGTTGCTACCTCTAGTTGGTTCTGTCACAAACTGTTTTAAAAAACAATCCTGAACCGTATCAAGAAAGTCACTAGACTCAAGATTACCTGTCACATTGTTCCAATCAATTTGTCTAAAGTTAAAATCTCCCATTAACACAACATTTTCAAATCTAGACGCCTTATGAATTTCGTCCCATAGCAGCTTACTGCACTCCCTATTCAGGCTTGGGGGCCTGTAAATCACACCCAAAATTAATTTTTCACGACCCTCGAGAAACTGTAGCCAGATTCTGTGTCCGATGTTTCTAATCTTATATCTTGTCTAACACAACAATTTAAATTATCTCTGACATACATCGCCACTCCACAACCCTTCCTGTTGACCCTATCAGTGTGGAATAGCTTATAACCCTGTATGTTGCACTCGGAAGGCATTTCTCTATCTTTCAGGTTGAACCAGGTCTCTGTTATAGCAATAATATCTATATTACCTACACTTGCAAGTAATCTTAGCTCATCTATCTTATTTCTTAGACTCCTACTATTTATATAGTAAACCTTAAGGAGCTAGTCACTCGTTTCCCTCTACTATCTCTCTTTGTTTGTTGATCAATTGCTTTGCCTTTACTAGCAACTTTATTTTGAATATTGTCTTTTAACCCTTTGGGGGTCCCAAGGCCCTCTCCCAAACTCGTTCTCAGGGTCACAAATTTTTTGGAAAAAAAAAAAATTTTCTTATGAAATGATAGATAATCTTTTTCCGATCATAACAACACCAAAATTATGAAATTTGATCGAAAGCTAACGGAATTATGCTTTCGTGAAGTTAGCAATATCAAAGACATTTAAGCATCAGCGATTTCGCCCAATTTGAGCCCTATTTTCGGCAAATTCAAATGTTTCAGTCTACTAAAATTATAGCTATTTCACTAGAATTCCATTTGTTCTATCAATTGAGTACAAGAAACCGCCAATTTACCGATTTCAACTACCCAATAAGGTGGTCAGAAATTGGCAATTTGGCCAATTTCACACAAATTTCAAAAGATGCCAATTTCAAAATAGGGTCCAGAATAAATGAGACAGACATTCCTGGCACTCATATAACATATTATCTGTTCATTAGTCATGTTTCCAGGCCCCTTTTACATTACTTTTGCTTTCCATTTTGAATTTTTATTCTCACAAAAAATAGATGATTTACTGTTATGTATACAACTGCATGATTGTAAAAATGGTATAAATAATATCAGCGCACTTGTGCAAGAATATTAGACTCTCCAGTTGATGTGTATTGTACGCATGGCGTGATTTGTTTACTCTTGAACATCTGCAAAAATCGAACATTATTGATACTTTGCGCTCAGTTTCAAGGTACTTGTCATCGTGAAACCAGTCAAAATTATCTCTATTTCTGTAATATATAATCCATTCTATCAAATGAGACTAAGAAAACGAGAATACAAGCATAAATACTATACGAAAATAGACTGCAAAATCGCTGTTTTAAACCAAAAACATGGCCAGTTTTTTTTTTCCTCATTATGCACTGTGTGGTGCAGGATTTTTTTTTTATACTGCGCACACTGACCGCACAGACCCATTCTCTCACATCTAGGTCTAACAGCCTGTTTCTGCTTGATTTGAGGGCGCTAGAATTTAGGCATACTAGTACGACGAAAACCCTGACGTATAAACCGTAATAGTACGGCCGAAACCCCGAAAGGGTTAAACATATCCCTGAGGTATCCTGGTAATATCTGCTGTTTCCAACCCTAATACCACAGCCTGATTGCTTCCCACAAACACCCCTACCTCTATAATTTATCAGTTTAAAGTCCTAGACAAGTCTCCAATGACCCCCTCAATCGAATCGGCTAATGCAACCACTCCAGCCCCAGAGAGATGAACCCCATCCCTTGCATACATATCACGTTTGCCATAGAATTTGCCCCAGTTATCAATGAATGGAATTGCAAGTTCCTTGCAGTACCTGTCTAGCCAGCAATTTATAGCAATTGCTTTAGACATCCATTCATTGCCCACTCCCTTTCTAGGCAAAATTAATTGTCCACTTATTGAGGAATATAGAGATAGAAAGTATAATAACCTATGTGACATGTCAAGATATCTTATTAATGAAACTAAGATACCAGTTATACTAAGCAAATTTCCTAAATTTGCTTGTAACAGATAAGTGAACTGTAGATATAAATCCAAATGTACAATTGTTAACCCTTTTGGGGCCTAGCTCCTAGGCCTTTTGTGTATCCATATGCTCTTGCACTACCGTCCACAGCATATATATGGGGTGCACAATAAACTAGCCACTTCGGTGGCAAAATCTAAAAATCTAATCAGCTAAAACCAAAATTGGCAAAAACTAAAAACATTTTCCCCATAAGAAATAATGTAATTTCAATTCAAAAAATAATCGGGGGGGGCGGGGGGGGGGTGTTAGCCTGTATATCACAGAGTCACTTATATGTTCAGAACTACTAAATGCCTCAAATGATGTAGTTGAAGTTTTAGCAGTAAAGATCGAGCATCAAAACCTGGTCATCGTGGTTGTATACAAGCCTCCGGATGCAACGTCCTAACAATTCCAGGAACAGCTTCTGAAAATTGACCAATGTCTAGAGAACCTTCCAGCCCCTGCCCCCAAAATCTTGTTCCTGGGGGACTTCAATCTAAGGCACCTAAAATGGAGGAATATTGCAAATAATGTGGTAGCAGAGATAACACCAGGAGGCAGCTCAGATGAAAACTCGCACACACATGAGCTTTTAAATCTCTGCACCAAATTCACCTTAAACCAGCAAATAATAGAGCCTACAAGACTGGAGAATACACTGGACCTCATCTTCACTAACAATGATGATCTGATACGAAATGTCATCATATCAAAGACGATATACTCAGCTCACAACATAATAGAGGTCCAGACATGCATGAGGGGGGCCCCAGTTCGACAAAATGTGATCAGTCGCGAGGGAGCCTTCTCCAATTTCAACTTCAATAACAAAAACATAAGGTGGGACCAAGTAAACCAAATCCTAAATGATATAAACTGGGAAGATAGCCTAAGCATCACGGATCCTAACCTATGTCTAGAACAAATTAACTCTGTGGCACTTGAGGTTTGCTCAAGGCAAATTCCCTTAAGGAAAAGGAGGAGAAGATGTAAACTAGAAAGAGAGAGGCGCTCCCTATACAGGCGAAGGCAAAGAATAACAGAGCAGCTACAAAGAGGCCAATATATCTGAAATACGTAGGGAGGCACTGGTCAGAGAAACAGCAAACATCGAATTAAAACTAAAGGAATCTTACAGGAATCAAGAAACACTGGAAGAACTAAAAGCCATAAATGAAATTGAAAGAAACCCAAAGTATTTCTTTTCTTATGCCAAAACAAAGTCGAGAACAACATCCAGTATTGGGCCCCTACTAAAACGAGATGGGTCTTACACAGATGACAGCAAGGAAATGAGTGAGTTACTAAAGTCCCAGTATGACTCAGTTTTTAGTGAGCCGCTAACCAGACTAAAAGTGGAAGACCTAAATGATTTTTTTATGAGAGTGCCACAGAACCTGGTAGACACAAGCCTATCCGACATTACCCTGATGCCACATGACTTTGAAAAGGCGATAAACGACATGCCCATGCACTCCGCTCCAGGCCCCGACTCATGGAACTCAGTGTTCATCAAGAACTGCAAGAAGCCCCTATCACGTGCTTTTAACATCCTATGGAGAGGGAGCATGGACACTGGGAGTCGTCCGCAGTTACTAAAAACAACAGACATAGCCCCACTCCACAAAGGCGGCAGTAAAGCAATGGCAAAGAACTACAGACCAATAGCGCTAACGTCTCATGTCATAAAAATCTTTGAAAGGGTTCTAAGAAGCAGGGTTGCCACTCATCTAGATAACCATCAATTACACAACCCAGGGCAGCATGGGTTTAGAGCAGGTCGCTCCTGTCTGTCCCAACTACTGGACCACTACGACAAGGTCCTGGATGCTCTAGAGGACAAACAGAATGCAGATGTTATATACACAGACTTTGCAAAAGCCTTTGATAAGTGTGACCATGGTGTGATAGCACACAAAATGCGTGAAAAAGGAATAACAGGAAAAGTTGGTAGATGGATCTATAATTTCCTAACAAGTAGAACAAAAAGAGTAGTAGTCAACAGAGTAAAATCTGAGGCGGCTATGGTGAAAAGCTCTGTTCCACAAGGCACAGTACTTGCTCCCATCCTGTTCCTCATCCTTATATCAGACATAGACAGGGATATCAGCCACAGTGCCGTGTCTTCCTTTGCAGATGACACCCGAATCTGCATGACAGTGTCCACCATTGAAGACACTACAAGACTCCAAGCAGACATCAACCAAATCTTTAAATGGGCTGCTGAAAACGATATGAAGTTCAATGATGAGAAATTTCAATTACTCCGATATGGAAAACGTGAGGAAATTAAAATCTCATCGGAGTATAAAACAAATTCCAACCACACAATAGAGCGAAAAAATAATGTCAAAGACCTGGGAGTGATCATGACAGAGGATCTCACCTTCAAGGACCATAACACTGTAGCAATCGCATCTGCCAGAAAAATGACAGGATGGATAATGAGAACCTTTAAAACCAGGGATGTCAACCCCATGTTGACACTTTTCAGGTCGCTTGTTCTATCTAGGCTGGAATATTGCTGCATACTAGCTGCACCTTTCAAGGCAGGTGAAATGTACAGAGAACCTTTATGGCACGCATAACTGCAATAAACCACCTCAATTACTGGGAATGCTTGAAATTCCTAAACCTGTACTCCCTGGAACGCAGGCGGGAAAGATACATTATTATATACACTTGGAAAATCCTAGAGGGATTAGTACCAAACTTGCACACGAGTGTCACTTCCTATGAAAGCAAAAGACTCGGCAGGCGATGTAACATCCCCCCAATGAAGAGCAGGGGTGCCACTAGCACATTGAGGGACAACACAATAAGTGTGGGGGCCCAAGATTGTTCAGCTGCCTCCCAGCATACATCAGGGGGATTACCAACAAGCCCCTGGCTGTCTTCAAGCAGGCACTGGACAGGCACCTCAAGTCGGTACCTGATCAGCCGGGCTGTGGTTCGTACGTTGGACTGCGTGTGGCCAGCAGTAACAGCCTGGTTGATCAGGCTCTGGTCCAACAGGAGGCCTGGTCACAGACCGGGCCGCGGGGGCGTTGACCCCTGGAATTCTCTCCAGGTAGACTCTCACTCCAGGTAGATCCACAATTAAACCATAAGATCAACTCTACACCTATTGCTAGACATAACGAGGGCAAGTTCCTGGGCCTTCACCTTGACAGCAGCCTGAAATTCAGCACCCATATCCAACACATAACAAAGAAAGTGTCGAAAACTGTGGGGATCCTCTCTAAGATACGGTATTATGTACCACAATCAGCCCTACTCACACTATACTACTCACTCATCTATCCCTACCTCACATATGCCATTTGTGCATGGGGATCAACAGCAATTACCCACCTAAAGCCAATAATAACCCAACAAAAAGCCGCAGTAAGAATTATCACACAATCCAACGCTAGGCAGCACACCCCCCCCACTCTTCAAAGACCTAAACCTACTCACTGTCCAGAACATCCATACTTACTACTCTGCTATCTACATTTATAAAACCATTAATTCCAACTTTAACCCTGAGCTAAAACACTTTCTTGACAGTTGTGACAGGACCCATAGACATAATACCAGACATAAACATATCTTTGACATTCCCCGTGTCCGACTAAATCTATACAAAAATTCAATGCGCATAAAAGGGCTTAAAATCTGGAACTCCCTGCCTGAAAACTCTAGAACTGCAGACACAACCTCCATTTTCAAAAGCACTGTTAAAAAACATCTTATCTCACGCACCCAACCGGTAGCTAACCACATGAAAACTACTTTATCTTGCACATATCCACAGCAAAATACACTTATTGATATCTGTGATTCCCCTTAATTTGCACAATTCCAACCAAAATTCTAATACAACTATTGCTTCATAATACTTAAGCAAGTCATAAGTTTGCCTAAGACACTCCAATATACAAACTATATTATGCCAATATATCACCTTTATCATTAATATATAAACTAATTTCTAACTTCCTATACTAATTGTTAAATTCTCAATGTTTACATTCCAGTACCTAAATTTTGTAAACCTAATTAATCACTACAACTACCTAACCTTACTATCTGTATAATCATTGTGTAGCTATTGAGTAAGACCTATCATAAGACTGCCTGAAAAGCCTAGGCATACCTAGGCATATTATTGGCCATCTTGTAATATCAACTTTAATGTATAACTGTAAGTACCCCCCACCTTGTATTACATGAAATAAAGAATTTGAATTTGAATTTGAATTTGAATGGGTCTATGTGGTAAGTGTGCGCAGTAGGAAAAAATCTATGCACCTGCATTGCACTGTGGGAGTGGTAATTTAGTGCACCTTTGTCACCAAGCCATGCGGTAAGGAATACCTCACTCGGTAAGGAATACCTCACTCCGGCAGTGTGAGTGGTAGGGAAGGCAGTGGGGGGAAGACAGTGGAGGGATGGGGAAGACAGTGGGAAAACAGTAGAGGGTGGGGAAAACAGTGGGGGGTGGGGAAGACAGTGGGGGTGGGGAAGACAGTGGGGGTGTGGGGAAGACAGTGGTGGGGTGGGGAAGACAGTATGGGGGAAGGCAGGCTGGCTGGCTGGCTGGCTGGCTGGCTGGAAGGCAGGCAGGCAGGCAGGCAGGCAGGCAGGCAGGCAGGCAGGCTGGTTGGCTGCCTGGCTGCC
>WNWK01051488.1:0-12475 GCA_009830355.1 Cherax destructor
TTATAAACCTTCACCTCTCTTTACTTACTGATTCTTTTTCCTTGTATCCCATCTACCTTTTACCCCACTGTAGCTAAATAGGTTCTGTATATCTGTAGCCCTCTATAAACATGTACATCCTGAAGTCTACTCAACAGTCTTTAATTATTATTATTATTATTATTATTATTATTATTATTATTATACAAAACCCATATTCTAAGCAGCCAATTTTTTTTTATTTGTACTACAGAAGACAACTGGATGATAATGAAACATTAATTTCATTATTGTACACCCTCTCCCCCTGTTAATTTATTAATGAGAGTTTTACTGTAATTAATGCAATGATGTAGCTAGGATTTCGGAGCAAGTTATTAAAATGCCGCCCCCTTCTACTGTCAGCGTCTGATCAGTTAGATGCAAACCTTGCACCAGAAAATCACCCATTATCCAATCCCTTAGACATTCATAAATATTGATTTTTTTGCAGGTAATATTCAATAGAAATAGTTGAATTTTCATAGAGCCATACAAAAATATTTCTATATGAACATATTGTAAACTGTTTACAGTAGGGCCCCACTTATACGGCAGTTCAGGTTTCAGGCTACTGCCGGAAAGTGGACATCACTTGAAAGCAGAATGCCATTTTTTCCACTTATAAATGCCAGACAACAGGTTTACACTAACTTATACAGTGGAACCCCGGCTTCGTGTTTTTCCCCTTTTTTTTCATAACCGTTTTCGAAAAAATTTGTTTGTGACTTACGATGTTTGTGTTTGGCATGTGCCGGACCTGTGCTTGGCGCCCAGCTGGATCCAGGGAGCGTGGCTTTGTTTACAAGCAAGACGACCACCCACCCACACCCGCATTCATACCAGTATATTTCATTATTCCACTGTTTTTAGTGCTTGCAACTGCTTAATCCTGGGTAAGGAAGGTCCTAGTGCTAAGCCTGTGGCAAAGAGGAACAGAAAATATGCGAGAAGTGAAGAAGGGATAATAGAAAAATATAAAAAGTGGAGTGCGTATCAGTGAGCTGGCCAGGCTGTATGGTAAACCCTATTCTACCTCTACCATTTTGGATAAAAATATTCAAAAATCCGGAAGCTGTTGTTGCAAAAGGTGCATCTGTGATAACAAAACACAGCCCCGTGCTGGAAAATGTGGAAAGGTTGTTGTTGGTGTGGATCAACGGAAACAGTTAGCAGGAATACTGTTTTGGAGGGAATAATATGAAAAGCAAGGCGTTGCATGATGATCTCCAAGAAAATGCCTGCAACGAGTGAAGTGAGCAAATTTAAAGCCAGCAGAGGCGGGTTTTTACAAATTTAGAATCAAGTGGCATACATAGTGTTGTGAGGCATGGCGAGGGAGCCAGTTGTGACAAAAGTCGCTGAAAAATATGTTCCTGAATTAGGAGTACCTAGAGGCTGAACAATTCCTCCCCCAACAAGTGTTTAATTGTGATGAAACAGGTGTTTTGGAAAAAAAATGGGGACCTACATTACTCAGGGGAAAAAACACAAGACATAAGCCTATGAAAAAAAACTAACTTTGATCTGTGTAATGAGTGGTGATTCAAAGTAAGCCTTTACTGGTGTATCTTTTGAAAATCCCAGTTTTGGGCAGATCGGTGTAGAATCTAATGTTGTGATGTGGAAGTCAAAAAAACTTGGCCCGGCATTTTCTTGATTGGTTAATGAAGTGTTTGGCCCCAGTGTGAAAGAAATATCTATTGGACAATAATTTCCAAAGTCCTCCCTGATAATGGACAATGCTCCTTGTCATCCCCCAAACTTGGAAAGAGAAAATTGTGGAGGGTTTAAATTTCAAAGTAAGTTCTTGCCCCTAATACCCTCCCCCTCCTCCCCCATGGAACAGGTTTTCTTTAAAACCTTTCCGCTGTTTAAAAGTGCTTTGATGTGACCCAACATGAACATAACCCTTGAGAATTTTGGAAAACATTTCCATATTGCATTTTAAAACCCAAGGAAGGCTTGGGAGGGAGTGACCCAGGACTTTGAACTCTGCCGGAAAAATTGTTTGGCCAGACTTTCCTGGGGATTTTGGAAGGTTTTGGGGCTGAGCCTAGAACCCAGCCTGTTTTGGAAAAAAATTGTGGAATTGGGCAAATCTTTGGGGTTAGAGGTGGAGTGGAGGATGTGGAACAGTTGGTGGGGGCCGGAAATAACCACTGAAGATCTGAGAGCCAAACAATAACAAGAGAGGAGGTCAGGAAATGGTTCAAGGAGAGATTGGGGGGAAAAAAATGGAAAATTCCTTCTTCAAAAGGAAAAGGCCCCTTTTGGAATGTGGGAAGGTGAACATTTATGGATGAATATCACCCTAACCATGCTGTTGCAGGCCGTGCTGGGAACCTGTACAATGACAGTGGTGTGTCATTTTTAGGGATGTGTTAAAGAATCGCCAGACACAGAGCCCCGGACAAATTTGTTTTGAAAAGTCTTATTCAAACTGGTCCCCAGTGGTTCAAAAAAGGGGAAATAACTTGAAAAGAACACCCCTAGTGTTATGGAAAGGGGGTTCCCCCTTAAAAACATACTATCCCTTCTCCCTCCTCCGTCCTCCACATCAACCCCTCTTCAATAAATGAAGTGAATGTTTTGTAAATTTTCATGTGTATTTATGTATTCTTTATTCAATTATTTATTTTTAACCAAAATTCTAAAAAATTTATTTAACTATTTGGAAGTCTTGAAGGATTAAATTTATTTCCCCTTATTTCTGGGGAAAATTGATTCGTTTAGTTGTTTGCTTTAAAATATCCCCCCTGGGGGTTTAATTTTGTAATGGGTACCACATATTAAGTTATAATAAACTATCTTTCCCTTGACTGTCACAAGCCCTATTTACTTCTTCCCATTAAAATATTTGAAAAAAAAAAAAATCTTAAAAATTTGGATTAATTTTAAATGTTTAAAGCCTAAAAAAAGTTTTCGATCAGTACTTACCAGAGATATAGGCGTAAATTGGAAAAAAATGACCCCTGTAGAACAGTGGCGAATGCTCTCACCGACACTTATATTTATCCCCTTGAAGGTTTCTTGTATTTTCCAAATTTTTTTTTCCAAGTAACTTATTGGCCTTGAGAAAAGTATGGTCAATGTTTTATACTGTTCAAAAACAATAACCAAACATTATTATCATTTATTATTTCAAAACTTGTTTACACAAACCAACAATAAAATTTTTTATTCATTGTTCTATAATATATACAGTGGGGTTTTGGCATTTCATTAGGCGTTCCTTTTAATACGGCAAGTTCAAATTTAAAAACTTTCATCGGCGACGGTCTTTAAATCGGCGCCCCCCAAGTTTTTTAAATTCTCCATGAGACATCTCTTATTTTTGTAATACAGCCTCTCTCATTAGCTATTTTACAGAAAACCCCCGGTTTGTTGAACTCAATAAATTGGTGTTAATTTTTTTTACAATATTTTTTAAAACCCCGGTTAAAAGGGGATTATTAACGAGTCGGTACCCGTCCAAGCGTGCATGGGGGCCGTGGCCCACTGGCACCCAGGCACTCAAGGTGTTATTGTTTACGGCGAACAACTCCCCACCCCACCCAGCATTCTCCATATATAGTCATTCCAGTTTTTTGGTGCTTCAATTCAAATAACCACCTGGGCCCCGAAAGCTCCTGGGCCGGCCGGGAAAAAAAGAATGTCAGAAATGGTAAAAATTGAAAAGGAGGATGAAAACAAAATTTTAAAAAGTGGATCGTTACTACGGCCAGGCCAGGAAATTATTCCCCATCTCTTCCATTTTGGCCAAAGAGAAAGGAAATCAAGGATGCTGTTGTTACAAAGGTGCAAGTATGGTCACAAAACAGAGATCTCAAGTGCTGGAACACTTTGTTGTTGGTGTGGATCAACGAGAAACAGTTAGCAGGGAGATAGTGTTCGCTGGCAATAATATTGAAAAAAAGGCAGTTGCATGATGATCTCAAGAAAAATGCCTGCACGAGTGATGAAGTGAATGAATTTAAAGCAGCAAAGGCTGGTTTGACAGATTTAAGAAGCAAAGTGGCATACATGTTGTACATGGTGAGGCAGCCAGTTCCTGACAAAAGTGCGGCTGAAAAATATTGCAGGAATTCCAGGGGTATAGAGGCTGAACAATTCCAACCCCAACAAGTGTTCAATTGTGACAGAAACAGGCCTGTTTTGGAAGAAAATGCCAACGGACCTACATTACAAAAGGAGGAAAAGGCACAGCCAGGACAAAGCTTATGAAAGACAAAGGCTCACTCTCATGATGTGTGCTAATGCCAGTGGGATTCAAAGTGAAGCCTTTACTGGTGTATCATTCTGAAAAATCCCGAGTGTTTGGAGATGTGGTATCAAGTCTAATTTGTGTGTGATGTGGAAGTCTAACAAAAGGCATGGGTCACTAGGGAAATTTTCTTGATTGGTTCAAAAACGTGTTTGGCCCCAGTGTGAAGCAATATCTCGAGGAAAATAATTTGCCACTTAAGTGTCTCCTGATAATGGACAATTCTCTGGTCATCCTCCAGACTTGGCAGAGGAAATTTTCAGGGCTGTGAGTTCATCAAAGTGAAGTTCTTGCCCCCTAATACCCTCTCCTCCAGCCCATGGACCAGCAGGTCATTTGCAACTTTAAAAACTCTACACCAAAGCAATGTTTCAAAAGTGCTTTGATGTCCCGAACATGGAATATGACCCTAAAAGAGTTTTGGAAAGATCATTTCCATATCCTGCATTCTGTAAACCTTATAGGTAAGGCTTGGGAGGGAGTGACTACCAGGACTTTGAACTCTGCCTGGAGAAAATTGTGGCCAGACTGTGTCCTAGGATTTTGAAGGTTTGGGGCTGAGCCTCAGACCCTGAGCCTGAGCCTGTTGTGCAAGAAATTGTGGAACTGGGCAAGTCCATGGGTTGGATGTTTGTACCAGGATGTGGAAAGTTGGTGGAGGAGCACAATGAAGAGTTAACCACTGAAGATCTGCAAGAGCTTCAACAGCAACTGCAACAAGAGACCACAGGTCAGGAAAATGGTCCAGAGGAGGAGGAGGTGGGAAACCCAGATGGAAGAAGGCCTTCAAGGATTAGGGAGATCTGTGACAAATGGGTGATGTGCAAGGCTTTATGGATGATTATCACCCAACCAGATGTTGCAGCCGTGTATGCGACATGTTTAATGACAATGTCTTGTTACATTTTAAGGACACTTTAAAGAACCGCCAGACACAGAGCTCCATGGACAGATTTTTTTGTTAGAGAAGGGTCCAGTGACTCTCAACCTGGTCCTAGTGGCATTAAAAGAAAAGGAAGTAACCCCAGAAAAGAACTTGGTACCTGCAGTGTTAATGGAAGGATTCCCTTCCAAACACTAGCATACTACTCCACCTTCTCCCTCCTCCGCCCTCCCACATCAACAACTCTTCAATAAATGTAAGTGACATGTTATTGTACTATTTATTTTTAATTTTTTATAAATTGTGTTTAATTTAATGTCAAAAGTTCTAAAAAATATTTTATTTTAATACTTTTGGATGTCTGGAACGGATTAATTTTATTTCCATTATTTCTTATGGGAAAAATAGAATCAGGGTTCGACCAAACCGGTGGTCGACGGGCCCTCTGTGACGGATTGCCGACGAGAACCAGGGGCTCACTGTACTCGTTGACCGATGCCTCAGACTTAGACGGGCTCTCTGACCTATTTATATCTAAATAATGCATATTAGAGCTGATTTCCTCAATTCTGTTTATTACAATATACAGAACTGCATTTGATACATCGATCATGATTTACTGCTTACAAAACTAGCACACTATGGTATAAGAGGGCACTCGCTCAACTACATAAAGTCTTACTTAAGTAACAGAAGCCAATATGTGTATACTAATGGAGCGAACTCTTCAACACAACAAAGTACAGTCGGAGTCCCCCAAGGAAGTGTACTGGGGTCCACTCTTATTCTCGTTTACATCAATGCATCTCAACTACTCAAACCCATTTTATTTGCAGATGACACAACATATGTTTCTCTCACCCTAATCCAGTCATACTGGCCAATACTGTTAATGCAGAATTACAGAAAATATCAACATGGATGACGACCAATAAACTGACTCTAAATACTGACAAGACCTACTTTATACAGTTTGGAAACAAGAGGTAAAAATGTTTCACTTACTAACACTAAACAGTTCAACCATCACAAGACTCACAGAGGGAAAATTCCTAGTATACACATTGACAGCAGCCTTAAATTCCAAACACATATACAACAAATTTCCAAGAAAATCTCAAAGACAGTAGGCATATTATCTAAGATACGCTACTATGTACCTCAACCAGCTCTCCTTGCACTATACCACCTCGCTCATCTACCCTTATCTCATCTTATGGAATCTGTGCATGGGGATCTACAACATTAAATCACCTTAGACCACTCATAACCCAGAAAAGGCTGCAGTCACAATGATAACAAATTCCCACTCTAGACAGCATACTCCAAAAGCCATAAAGAACATTCACACTTATAATTGTGCCTACTACATACATAGAACTCTACATTCTAATATAAACCCTCCACTCAAAATTCTCCTCACCAACCTTAATAGGACCCATGACCATAACACAAGAAACAGATCACATTTTGATGTACCCCGCGTCCATAGCAACCTATGTAAAAATTCAATGCACATAAAGGGCCCCAGAATCTGTAACTCATTACCAGAAAATACTAAAATAACCTTGTCTGAGAATCATTTTAAGACTCTACTCAAAAACCACCTACTCACCCTTACCTAAACACTCATACTAAAAATACTCATTGTTATTTTTCCTATAAGATAATTCCATTTTATTATTATTATACGTACGATAATATTACTTTCAAAAATGCTCAGTATTATTTTCCTATAAGATAATCTCAATTTGTACTATTATACATTGTAATATTACCACCTACTCACCATAAACTAAATACGCATTCTGTAAATTACTTTAAAAATGCTCAATGTCATTTTCCCAAAAATAATTTCAATTCTTACTATTAACTACCATCCTACTAAACACTTGCTACAATGTAGTGTCACCATATTATAACTTGCCAATGAAATATCATCATATTGTAATCTGCCCAATGTTTAAACAAGTCAAATTTCCATCAATCTATCAAATATTATGTACATAGTCCATAAGTTTTTAGATTGCTGCCCGTTATGCCCTGGGCATGTCAGTGGCTCTCTTGCACTTTTATGTAAATCTCTATGTAAAATTGCAATGAAATAAAAATTATTATTATATTATTATTATTATTATCACTTTCTATCTGTTACAACACACATAACTGCTGTAAATACTGGATGTCACCAGCAAGCATCCATGGATCACTAAATAAAAATAAGGCTAACTCATACTACAGTGGACCCTCAAATATCATAAGCCTCGCTCTTCATAAATTTTGCCTTTAAAAATTTGTCAAAATATTGCCTCGCTAATCATCGGCCCTCCGGAACACTTACATGCGGGCCCCCCAGCATCAACACGCACACAAAGGCTACTTCAGTGGCCATTGTGTTGAGCGAGGGACCATCACCCCACGCGTTCATATGATACATTTTTTAATATTCCATTATTTTTTGGCTTGCAACTGCTAAATAAGCCACCAGGGCCCAAAGAAAGCTTCTAGTGCCAGCCCTATGATAAAGGTGAGAAACATGATAGAATTCAAGAACTCGAGAAAGTACCAAAGTGGAGGAAGAAAAAAGAGGGGGGAATGTGCCTTCTTCAGTGATTCTATGATATGTTAAATACTAAAGCAGCAGGAGTCGATAAATGCTATAGCGCCAGCCAGCATAGTGTAGCAAGTAAGTTAAGCGATTGCATGAAAAGGACGACACGAAACTAACTCTTCCAATGTTGTTGAAGTACAGGGGACCTCGACTTTTCGATGGTCCAAATCACCTTTATGTAAGTTTATTTTTTAAATGCTTTTGTAAGTGTAATTTGGGGGTCTAAAAGGACTAGTCTATTTTACAACATTCTTAAGGGGGATAAATTCGTTTGGTAATGGCACCCTTTAACAGCATTCTGGAATGAAAATATCGTAAGTCGAGGTACCACTGTATATAGGGCCACTGACAATACCGCTCTGCCAGCATCTCCTTAAGGTGTTTTAAAAATTTTATTAAAAGTGTAAAAATTTTTATTTATAAAAATTTTGTACATTGTTTAATGTGAATAGTGGTGACTAGTGGTGTTTTTGTGACTAACACCACTATACAGCTTATCCCGACAGTGGCCCTTAAACCCAAAAACACACCACCACCACTGTGACACGTAATGACATATTTTATTCATTTTTAGAGTATACATCATTTTTCATGTTATATTGTTTATTATGGCATATTAAAATTGGATAGATAAATGCCATAGAGCGGGATATTAGCACGTCATATTTAAGATTTGTCCTGTCTCCAAACACTCTCCCTCTCCCAAAAGTCTTCAATAGGGTATGTAATAGTGATTTAAATGTTCATTTATCCATTTCTTTAAAGTGCTTTATATTTATTTCTCATTGTTTTCTGTATGCAAATCTATTTTAATTCAAAAAATGTATTTTGTTAATACTTTTGGGTGTCTGAAACGGATTAAGGGATTTACATTATTTCTTATGGGGAAAATGGTTTCCCATTCGTAAATTTCCCCTTTTCAAAAGACTCTGGAACGGATTAATTACATATTCGATGGTCCACTGTATTGATTTAAGCCAGTAGTAAACACAACAGTAACAGGGAGTGTAAAGGAAAATTCAAGGGAGAGGAAATAGTATAGATTTGGGAAGAAAAAAAGGGGAAAAACAGAATCGAAGTCAAAAGGGGGGAGGAAAAACCCATTCATTGTCGGTCCTTTTGTATCATGGCTTTGAAGCCAGTGTCAGTCTAGTAGTAGGGACGCCATGAGCTCAGCTCCTCAGATAAGCTGAAACAGTAAATTTGGACCTAGATATGAGAAATGGGTCTATGCGGTAAATGTGCGCCATATAAAAATTCCTGTAGTATGAAAAAAAAACTGCGACTGTGTTTCTGGTTTAAAACAGCAACTGCAGTTTTTTTGTATTTTTTATGGTTGTATTCTAGGTTTCTTGGTCTCATTTGACAATGTAAATATTACAGAAATATAGATGATTTTGATTAGTTTCAGGACGGGAAAGTAGTTTGAAATTGAGCTGAAAGTAGCGGAAGTGTTCAATTTTGTTGATATTCCAGGGACACAACTGACATCACTTATCCAACTGGTCAGTCAAATTTTACAATTAGGAATGCACTGACATTATTTATAAAATTACAATAATGCGGGTCTGAAAATTAAATCTTCTTTTTTTGTGTGAATAAAAATTCAAATTAGTATAATCAAATAAAAAAGGGCTAAACCGAGAAGGGTCATGAAATGCGGGGGGCAGAAAATAGTGGGGCCTAAAAACACTAGATGGAGGGGGGATCAGAGGAAGGGAGAAAAGGGCTGAAAGGGACGCTAGGGGCAAAAGGAGTCAAAGTTTGTATAGTAAAGAAGTTGTTGACAAAAACAAAAAGGATCGTAAGACAAAGGCAGGGCCATCTGCAAGAAGGGAAGATAAGGTAAGAGCAGAAGGCGGGGGTGTCGGAGGAAAATCCTGAAAGCTCACTGGTAAACTGGACAATCCACAAGAAAGTGAAGAACTGAAATAGGACCCAAAAACCTCAGAGAGGAATAGGGTGTCGTTTTTGAGATACCCATGGTAAGGCGAGATGGCAATGCGGAGATGGGAGAGCGCAGTCCCCCACAACAGCAATGGTGGTAAGATGGCAAACCAAAAAGGGAAGTAACTTTCAGGTTTTTGACGTATAGAGTTTCGCACCGGGGGTTTGACGAAATTAGTACGCCTAAATTTCCCTAGCCCCCTCAAATCAAGCAGAAACAGGCTGGTAGGCCTAGATGTGAGAGAATGGGTTTGGGGGTCAGGGGGCAGTATAAAAAAAAACCACCACACAGCATAATGAGGAAAACCTGACCGTGTTTTTGGGTTTTAAAAAAGCATTTACAGTCTATTTTCGTATGGTATTTTCTTGTATTCTCTTTTTTAGTCTATTTATAGAATAGATGATATGTTACAGAAATAGAGATAATTTTTTACTGGTTTTTATAGACGTACCTTGAAACTGAGCGAAAGTAGCTAAAATGTTGATTTTTTTCCTATGTTAAGGAAACAAATCACGCCATGGCCCCAAAACACATCAACGGGGACTTATTTTCCACAAGATATTATTTATACCGTTTTTACAATGATGCAGTAGTATAAAACAGAAAATCTTCAATTTTTTTTTGAGAAAAAAATCAAAAAGGAAAGCAAAAGTAATGCAAAGGGGGCCGGGAGACATCCTAATGAACAGATAAAATTTTATTTTTGTGCCAGGAATTTGTCTTGTTTTTCGGGGCCCCATTTTAAATTGGCATCTTTTGAAATTTTGTGAAATTGGCAAATTGTCAATTTCTGAGCTTTATTTTAATTGAAATCGGTAAATTGATGGTTTCTTGTACTCAATCGAAAAACAAATAGAATTCACAATAATAGCTATGTTGGACGAGACTAGGAATTGGCCAAAAAGGGCCAAAGTGGGCGAAATGCCAATGCGAAATATCTTGATACCGCTAATTTGGAAGCAAATTTTGTTTGTTTTTTCCCCAAAATTTTATACTTTTGGTGGCGTTTTAGAAAAAATGCTCTATCATTTAAAGAAAAAAATTTTTTTTTTTCCGAAAAATTTTTACCCTGAGAGAGAGTTAAGAATCGGGTCTCGACCCCGAAAGGGTTAGGGGGGGAACAATTCACATTTTTTTTTTTTTTTGGTCTAATTTAATGAATTTTCACAGTGATTTATACAGTTTTAAAAAAAACCATACACTTTTTTTAGCTTTTTGCCTTTAAGTTAGGGAGAAACAATAAATTGTGCCAAATTTTAGGAGTCACAAAAATTTTCTATTTCTAAAAAATTGGGAAGATGTCAATGCTCTAGTTAACTCAGATGAAAGATAAAGTCTATCAATTTTTAAACCCAGGCCATTTTGGAAAAAGTCAGTGATTCCATTATAAAAAATGTTAAATTTGTGATTTGTTTTTTTTATTTTTTTTGGGAAAAAAAAAACAATAAAAACAAAGCTGTAAAAATATGGGAAAACCATGGTTGGGGGAGCCATCATTACTCAATAATGGTAAAAAACATGACAATCCTTTTAAAACTTTTCGGAAAATGGCTACAATGTCAATAATTTATTTTGAGTTATTAACCCTTTGACTGTCGCAACCCCTAATCCTGAGTGCTCTCCTGTTGTCGCAAAAATTAAAAAAAAAAATTTTTTCTTATGAAATGAGAGAGAATCTTTTTTCCCATGGTTGGCCGTATGAAATTTGATTGAAAAATTTCGGGTTACACTCTCGCAAAATTAGTGATCTCGGCGATATATACGCATCGGCAATTTGGAAAATTTACCCCATTTTCAGCCAATTCCATTGTTCCAGTGACCAAAACCCTGGCTTTTCTTTGAACTCCATTTTTCTTATTTAGACAAGAAACCTCCCAAATTTTCCCATTTCAACTTTTATCCATATGCTCTTGGGTACCGTCCACAGGATGGATATGGGGGGCACAATAAAATAAAATTCGTGGCAAAATCTAAAATCTAACTACCCAATAAAGTGGTCAGAAATTGGGAATTTGGAATTTCATGCAAAATAAAAAAAATTTCAATTTCAAAATAGGGTCCAGAATAAACAATGCAGAAATTCCGGCACTAAAAAAAGATGTTTTCTGTTCATTAAAAATTTTGGCCCCTCTTATATTACTCTTTTCTATTTTTATTTTATATTCACAAAAAAAAGAAAAATTTGTTATGCAGACTATTGCATTATTGTAAAAATGGTGTAAATAAAATTTAGTGCACTTGTGAAAAAAATATTAGACTCACCAATTGATTGTATTGAGCGTGGCATGATTTGTTTCTCTTGAACATTTTTCAAAAATCAACATTTCCCCCCACTTTGAGCTCAATTTCAAGGTTGTTTTCATCATGAAACTAATCAAAATCATCTATATTTCTGTAGTATGTTTTCCATTCTATCAAATGAGACCATAAAAAAAAAGAATACAACCATAAAAACTATGAAATAAACCCCAAAGACGGCATTTTATTAAAAAAAGGGCAAGGTTTTTTTTTCTCTATAAATGTTGGGATTTTATACAGAGCAATGACCCACAGACCCATTCTCTCATATGTGGGGCCCACCAGCTTTTCCCTTGATTTGAAGCCGCCAGAAATTTTAGATGTATATATACATGTACGTCAAACAATGGGTCGAAGACTTATATACGACCCCAAAAAGTCAAAAAATTAATAACAGGTCTCCCCCAACAGCGTTTTTTACTTTCGGGCTTCACACATTGCGAAATTTCC
>WNWK01051489.1:0-12474 GCA_009830355.1 Cherax destructor
GGACTAGTCTAATTTACATTATACTTTATGGGAATAAATTCGTTTGGTAATGGCACTTGAACAGCATTCTAGAACGAAAAAATCACGAACACCGGGGGTCCACTGTATAAGAGAAAACGGAGTTTGTAATGCTAACTGCATTAGATCACTTTCATAAGAAAACCATAATGTACAAATGAACAGGTGTACATACACCATTTACATACGTTGCAGAAGATAGGCAGAGCGCTTATGCTGTCTGGAGTTTATTTCGTTTCATCCTTTTTCTATCGCTTAATCGCTACACTCTTAATGCTACACTTTGTCACTGAACTTAACTGCTTTAAACTCCACAACTTGCGTCTGTGCTGGAGTGCAGGAATACATTAAAATCACTAATAGTGTGTTATTAGTCTTGAAGATGCCATATTAATAACGATAATAACAACACAATAATAATCACTCTGAGGCATATAAAACGTTAATATAGACATTTTGCTTAAACCATTTATGATTATTTTTAAAAATTATATAATAAACATGCTACGTAACATATAAATTAACATAAATATGAGATGTTTTTCCAGTGGGTTTGATGGAGTGAACAGAATTCATTCCAGTCCAGGCTGGTAACAAAAACAACAACAACTGGTTTGTTTACAAAACTCCCGAACCTTCTACACACTCATTCTCTCTCGTTTATTCATTTAATCTTGTTTACTCACCTCTCACTCTATTTTTTTTTCTATTAGCCGTGATGACAACTGCGGGTATAAAATAAACCCGCAAGGACGGCTGGCCCTTCTTGCTCTTCACCTGTGTCTCGAAGTGTAGATCTTCCCGGGGGGGCTAAACAGCATAAGCTACCCACCCCTTGCATGCAGCGTCATGAGGCTAAACGGCTTCCAGCCACCTCATGGGTTTGCAAAGTAGTTCTTCTCGGGGGGCTAAACAGCATGAAGCTACCCACCCCTTGCAGGGGACATCATGAGGCTAAACAGCTTCCAGCCACCTCATGGGTTCACAGGACTTCAACCAGGGCTAGGCAGCTCTTTAACCACCCCATTGATTATGCATTCTCCACTGTTGTATCGAACCCTCCATAGCTTTCACTACATATAACTCTACTTAAGACTGCCTCCACCACCACTGCCTCTCACCACCACTAACTCTCACCACTGCCTCTCACCACCACTGCCTCTCACCACCACTGCCTCTCACCACCACTGCCTCTCACCACCACTGCCTCTCATCACCACTGCCTCTCATCACCACTGCCTCTCACCACCACTGCCTCTCACACTGCAGGTACCAAGTTCTTTTCTGGGGTTACTGGCCTTTTTCTTTTAATGCCACTAGGACCAGCTTGAGAGTCACTGGAACCCTCTCTCACAAAAAATCTGTCCAGGGAGCTCTGTGTCTGGCGTTTCTTTAAAACTTCCCTGAAATATAATCCGAATCTATTTTCCCCTTAAGAAATAATGGAAATTCAATTAATCCGTTCCAGACACCCAAAAGTATTAAAATAAATATTTTTACACATTAACTTACACAGTACATGTACAGTGGACCCCCGACTTTCGTAATGCTCCAAACTCGAACAATTATGTAAGTGTATTTTTGTAAGTGCTTTTGTAAGTGTATATTTGGGGGTCTAAAAGGACTAGTCTAATTTACATTATTCCTTATGGGAACAAATTCGTTTGGTAACGGCACTTGAACAGCATTCTGGAACGAATAAATCATGAACACTGGGGGTCCACTGTATATATAAATTACAACTAATACATACAACAGTGTATTAACTTCACACTTACCTTTATTGAAGAGTTGTTGATGTGTGGAAGATGGAAGGAGGGGAGAGGAAGGAGTAGTATGCTAGTGTTTGGAAGGGGAATCCCCTTCCATTAACACTGCAGGTACCAAGTTCTTTTCTGGGGTTACTGGCCTTTTTCTTTTAATGCCACTAGGACCAGCTTGAGAGTCACTGTAACCCTCTCTCACAAAAAATCTGTCCAGGGAGCTCTGTGTCTGGCGTTTCTTTAAAACTTCCCTGAAATGGGACACCACATTGTCATTGTACATGTTGCCAGCACGGCCTGCAACAGCTTTGTTAGGGTGATATTCAACCATAAATCTTTGTACATTAGTCCATTGGGCACAAATCTCCTTAATTTTTGAAGAAGGCAACTTCTTCCATCTCTCTTCCTCCTCCTCCTCTGAACCATTTTCGTGAACTGTGGTCTGTTGTTGCTGTTGAAGCTCTTGCAGATCTTCAGTGGTTATCTCTTCATTGTCCTCCTCCACCAACTCTTCCACATCCTCGGTACTAACATCCAACCCCATGGACTTGCCCAGTGCCACAATTTCTTCCACAACAGGCTCAGGCTCAGGGTTCTGAGGCTCATCCCCAAAACCTTCAAAATCCCTCTCTGGGACACAGTCTGGCCACAATTTTCTCCAGGCAGAGTTCAAAGTCCTGGTAGTCACTCCCTCCCAAGCCTTACCTATAAGGTCTACACAGTGCAGGATATTGAAATGATCTTTCCAAAAGTCTTTTAGGGTCATATTAATGTCTGAGGTCACTTCAAAGCACTTTTGAAACATTGCTTTGGTGTAGAGTTTTTTAAAGTTTGAAATGACCTGCTGGTCCATGGGCTGGAGGAGAGGAGTTGTATTAGGGGGCAAGAATTTCACTTTGATGAACTTAAAGTCCTCCACAATTTGCTCTTCCAAGTCCGGAGGATGACAAGAAGCATTGTCCATTATCAGGAGGCACTTGAGGCCCAAATTAATTTCCTCGAGATATTTCTTCACACTGGGGCCAAACACTTCATGGAACCAATCAAGGAAAATGTCCCTAGTGACCCATGCCTTATTGTTAGACTTCCACATCACACACAAATTAGCCTTGGCGACATTGCATCTCTTAAACGCTCAGGGATTTTCAGAGTGATACACCACTAAAGGCTTCACTTTAAAATCCCTGCTAGCATTACTAAACAACATAAGAGTTAGCCTGTCTTTCATAGTCTTCTGTCCTGGCAGTGCCTTTTCCTCCTTTGTAATGAAAGTTCTGTTTGGCATATTCTTCCAAAACAAGCCTGTTTCGTCACAATTAAACACTTGTTCAAGTTTAAATCCTTCAGACTTTACATAGCTTTGAAATTCATTCAGATAATTTTCAGCCGCACTTTTGTCATAACTGGCTGCCTCACCATGCTTTATCACACTATGTATGCCACTACGCTTCTTAAATCTGTCAAACCAGCCTTTGCTGGCTTTAAATTCGCTCACTTCAGCACTTGTTGCAGGCATTTTCTTGACAAGATCATCATGCAACTGCCTTGCTTTTTCAAATATTATTGCCTGCGTAACACTATCTCCTGCTAATTGTTTCTCGTTGATCCACACCAACAACAAATTTTCCACATCTTCCAGCACTTGCAATCTCTGTTTTGTGATCATATTTGCACCTTTCGCAACAACAGCATTCTTGATTTGATTTGCCTTGGCCACAATGGTACCGATGGTTGAATTGGGTTTGCCATAGAGCCTGGACAGCTCAGCCACACGCACTCCACTTTCATATTTTGCAATGATCTCCTTCAGTTCTACCGTATTTCTCACTTTCCTTACCACAGGGCTGGCACTAGGAGCTTTCTTTGGACCCCATGGTGGCTTATTTAGCAGTTGCAGGCACTAAAAACAGTGGAAAAATGACAAAATGTATGGTATGAATGCGTGGGTGGCGGGGGTGGTGCTCACTCGTGCTGGTAAACAATGGCACACTGACTGGATGGAGCTTTGTGCCGTCCCAGGGCAAGTGTATGCGTCCAAGATGAATATCGTTTTCCGAGAGGATCATTGTTTACCAAACCAATATTTTTACGGAAAAATGTATCGTTTTCCGAATTTATCGTAATCCGACGCCATCGTAATCCGGGGGTCCATTGTAATTAATTGTGAAATGTTTGGAAGAGCAAGCAGGGTAATGTTCACTGGAGGAAAAACAAAGCTAGACTGACTCATGACGCCTGGGCAGACAGGTCTGGTATGCACTTGTTCGGTTGGTGGGATGTGTTCGATTACCGGGGCAAAATTTGTTCAAAAAAAGTGTTTGATTTCCAATTTGTTCGACTGCCGAGGTGTTCGATTTCCGAGGTTCCACTGTATATGACTGACTCCACTACTACTACTATTACTCCTCCACCACTTCCTCTCTTGTTCCTGTCCCTGTTTGCTTGTCTATATATACTCCCTTCTTCTCTCCTTTTTGTTAGTGTATCTTTGTAAATGGTCCAAGTTGGACCGAAACATCGTCGTAAGCTCCTCTCTTCTACATGCAGGTTATTTGTGTATTGTTCCAGTCATGGTATTGTGCCTTATTTGTTATTCTAAAACTGCAGACTCAACCACCACTTTCAAAACTACCGTTAAAAACTTCTTATCTCCCTGACACACCCCACCATCAGCTAACTACATGAAAACCACCTATTCTCTTACTTGTATCATGCACACATAAAAACAAAATAGACTTACTCCGATATCTGTGATTCCCCAACTTACACTCACCCAAATGACTGTAAACATAAAATTTCGAATATAGCTATTGCCTAATAAATTTTAAGCTAGTCATAAGTTGCCTGAGATACTCCAATATAGGAGTTTTAATAGAAACTGTGTATCATGCCAAGACAAAACCATTCTCATTACTAAATTTACAAACTGTAATATTCTTAAATGTTTTGACATACCTCACTATTGTAAATCTATTTAATCACTACAGTTACCTAACTTAATATCAGTATGCTCCATAACTTGTATCAATATAGAGTAAGAATTAATATTAGTCTTCCCGAAATGCCTAGGCATGCTAGTGGCCTTCTTTGTAATTATTATTTTATAGTATGTAAACCACACATTGTAATCTTTACAGAGAAATAAACATTTGAATTTGAATACTCCTAGGTATGATAAGTAACTGTATTTGTGTATACCTGAATAAACTTACTTACCCGAGCGCATGTGGCATCGTAAGTAAGTTTATTCAGGTACACACAAATTCAGGTATACACAAATACAGTTACAAATATTATCATACATAGCAGCATATGTGTGGAGAACCAAGGATAACCCAAAAAAGTCAGAGTGACTTATTTCCATTGGGGTTCCTGTACCATATAGTTCAAAACCATAGAATTCCTCTTCAGATCCACTTCCATCAGTGTTAGAACTATCACTTGGGAAGAGGAGAGTCCCAATTTGCCGGGAGTTAGAGCTTCCTTGCCGTAAAGCATGATGAACAAAGAGTACTGAGATGACGTTCCCACCATGCAATGCAGGTGCCCCTATTTTTTGTTTACTACGCTCGCTGACCACGCAGACAAATTCTCTTAGATGTAGACCTACCAGCCTTCTCGCACTAAATTTCAAGCCGCTACAACACCCATGTACCTACTTACTTCTAGGTGAAAAGGAACAGCAATTGACTTAAGGAAACACGCCCAATGTTTCCACCAGTACCGGGGATCAAACCACTGACCTCAATGTGTGAGCTGAGTGAGCTATCAACCCAGCTATGAGACACATATTTGTAAAGGAGCAATAAACCTGTATGGGTCATACCTGGAGTTTACCTGGAGAGAGTTCCAGGGGTCAACGCCCCTGCGGCCCAGTCTGTGACCAGGCCTCATGTTGGATCAGAGCCTGATCAACCAGGCTGTTACTGCTGGCCGCACACAGTCCAACATATGAACCACAGCCTGGCTGGTCAGGCACTGACTTTAGGTGCCTGTCCAGTGCCTGCTTGAAGACAGCCAGGGGTCTATTGGTAATCCCCCTTATGTATGCTGGGAGGCAGTTGAACAGTCTTGGGCCCCTGACACTTATTGTGTAACTTCAACGTGACCCATTAGTACTCTGTAATCTTGACTACCGCCCAGGATGGGTATGGGTGATATAAGATATCAAACTCAACTGCAGGCTGAAGGCTGGGCCTGTTGTGTGTGTGTGTGTGTATGTATATATGTGTGTGTGTGTGTATGTGTGTATGTGTATATGTAAGTGTGTATGTGTGACCCAACAATAAAATTTGCACCAAGAACTCATTACAGTTGTGACCGGGTGTAGACTAGTGAAGTGTTCATTGCGTTATAATTTGTTCATGATTGTAACCATGTATAAACGTAAGTAAGTAAATTTACTTACATGTTTCATTACCTTTGTAACTTGTGAGTTCATTACCTTTGTAGCTTGTTAGTTCATTACCTTTGTAACTTGCTCAGCTATCAAAACTTTGGGGTCCAGTCCCTGGACCCATTATGTACCTCTGTAATCTTTTGACTACCGCCCACAGGATGGGTATGGGGTGCATAATAAATATATCAAACTAACTAACTCTCAACGTGCTAGTGGCACCCCTGCTTTTCATTGGGGGGATGCTACATCATCTGCCGAGTCTTTTGCTTTCGTAGGGAGTGACACTCGTGTGCAAGTTTGGTACTAATCCCTCTAGGATTTTCCAAGTGTATATAATAATGTATCTCTCCCGCCTGCGTTCCAGGGAGTACAGGTTTAGGAACTTCAAGCGTTCCCAGTAATTGAGGTGGTTTATTGCAGTTATGCGTGCCCTGATAAAAATATTACAAGGACCTCAATGGAAATAAATCATTTTGAATCATTTTTGTTATCCTGTCAAGTAATTTACACACATTACTATGTATAATAATTATATTAATCTAAACTTGTGTAACTGACCTTATGTGTAACTGACCTCATGTGTAACTGACCTCATGTGTAACTGACTTCATGTGTAACCAACCTCATGTGTAACCGACCTCATGTATAACCGAACTCATGTGTAACCGAACTCATGTGTAACCGAACTCATGTGTAACCGAACTCATGTGTAACCGAACTCATGTGTAACCGAACTCATGTGTAACCGAACTCATGTGTAACCGAACTCATGTGTAACCGAACTCATGTGTAACCGAACTCATGTGTAACCGAACTCATGTGTAACTGACCTTAAATGTAACTGATGGGTGATCACTGCATCATCGACCAGTTTTATCATTATTTCCGCTGATTTATCACATTGTGACAATAAATAATAATATCAGACCGTGCTTACTTACCTCACTAATAAGTGTTGTAGTGGTAGTTACTCCAGAGCTTCACATAATGACCATAAATATGAAAAACGTTTAGTAATTTTGAGAGTTGTTGTTGTTGTTGGTATTATTAAGGGCTACCACAACTGACGCTTTATTAAGCACTGATACCCGTCATTACCACATAAAATATTGGCCAAATCTGCGAGGCAGTTTTTAGTTAGTTTAATATCTTTATTATGCACCTCATACCCATCCTGCGGGAGGTAGTCAAAAGATTAAAGAGGTACATAATGGGTCCAGGGACTGGACCCCAAAGTTTTGATAGCTGGACAAGGTACAAAGGTAATGAACTCACAAGTTTCAAAGGTAATGAATCATGTAAGTAAGTAAATTAACTTACTTACGTTTGCACATGGTTACAATCATGAACAAATTATAAAGTAATGAGCAATTCACTAGTCTACACCCGGTCACAACTGTAATGAGTTATTGGTGCAAAGATTAATTGTTGGATCACTCGCTCACACACACACACACATACAACACACACACACACACACACACACACACACACACACAGACACAGACACACACACACACACAGAGCAATGGTAGACACACTAGCCGAGGTAGCCAGAAGAGCCCACATGGGGAGAGCAAAGTTACTAGTTATGGGTGATTTCAATCACAAAGAGATTGATTGGGAAAACCTGGAGCCCCATGGGGGTCCTGAATCATGGAGAGCCAAGATGATGGATGTGGTACTGGAAAACCCCATGCATCAACATGTTAGAGACACTACCAGAGAGAGAGGTGGGGATGATCCAGCAAGACTCGACCTAGTATTCACCTTGAGTAGTTCGGACATCGAGGATATCACGTATGAAAGGCCCCTTGGAGCTAGTGATCATTTGGTTCTGTGTTTTGATTATATAGTTGAGCTACAAGTGGAGAGGGGAGCAGGAATAGGAAGGGAGAAACGAAACTACAAAAGGGGGGGACTACACAGGCATGAGGAACTTCCTACAAGACGTTCAGTGGGAGAGAGAATTGGCAGGAAAACCAGTAAAAGAAATGATGGAATATGTGACAACCAAATGCAAAGAGGCAGAGGAGAGGTTTGTCCCCAAGGGAAACAGAAGTAATGGGAAGACCAGAACGAGTCCTTGGTTCACCCAGAGGTGTAGGGAGGCAAAAAGTAAGTGTAATAGAGAATGGAAAAAGTACAGAAGACAAAGGACCCAGGAAAATAAAGAGATTAGCCGAAGAGCCAGAAACGAATATGCACAGGTAAGAAGGGAGGCTCAGCGACAATATGAAAATGATATAGCATCAAAGTCAAGTCTGACCCGAAGCTGCTGTATAGCCACATCAGGAGGAAAACAACAGTCAAGGACCAGGTAATCAGGCTGAGAAAGGAAGGTGGGGAGTTCACAATAAACGACCAAGAGGTATGTGAGGAGCTCAACATGAGATTTAAAGAAGTATTTACACAGGAGACAGGAAGGACTCCAGGAATTCAGAATAGGGGGGTATACCAACAAGTGCTGGATGAAATACACACAACCGAGGAGGAGGTGAAGAAGCTGCTATGTGAACTCGATACCTCAAAAGCGGTGGGACCGGACAACATTTCTCCGTGGGTCCTTAGAGAGGGAGCAGAGATGTTGTGTGTGCCACTAACACAAATCTTCAACACATCCATTGAAACTGGGCAACTACCTGAGGCGTGGAAGATGGCAAATGTAGTCCCAATTTTTAAGAAAGGAGACAGACACGAGGCATTAAACTACAGACCTGTGTCACTGACGTGTATAGTATGCAAAGTCATGGAGAAGATCATCAGGAGGAGAATGGTGGAGCACCTAGAAAGACACAAGCTTATAAACGACAACCAGCATGGTTTCAGGGAAGGAAAATCCTGTGTCACAAACCTACTGCAGTTTTATGACAAGGTAACAGAAGTAAGACACGAGAGAGAGGGGTGGATAGACTGCATTTTTGGACTGCAAGAAGGCGTTCGACACAGTTCCTCACAAGAGATTAATGCAAAAGCTAGAGGATCAGGCACACGTAACAGGAAAAGCACTGCAATGGATCAGAGAATATCTGACAGGGAGGCAACAACGAGTCATGGTACGTGACGAGATGTCAGAGTGGGCACCTGTGACGAGTGGAGTTCCACAAGGGTCAGTCCTAGGACCTGTACTGTTTTTGGTATATGTGAATGACATAACGGAAGGGATAGACTCAGAAGTGTCCCTGTTTGCAGATGATGTGAAGTTAATGAGAAGAATCAAATCAGTCGAGGATCAGGCAGGAATACAAAGAGACCTGGACAGGCTGCAAGCCTGGTCCAGTAACTGGCTCCTTGAATTTAACCCTGCCAAATGTAAAGTCATGAATATCGGGGAAGGGCAAAGAAGACCGCAGACAGAGTATAGTCTAGGTGGCCAAAGACTGCAAACCTCACTCAAAGAAAAAGATCTTGGGGTGAGTATAATACCGAGCACATCTCCTGAGGCACACATCAATCAGATAACTGCTGCAGCATACGGGCGGCTGGCAAACCTAAGAATAGCGTTCCAATACCTCACCAAGGAATCATTCAAGACTCTGTATACCATATACGTCAGGCCCATACTGGAGTATGCAGCACCAGTTTGGAACCCACACCTGGTCAAGCACGTCAAGAAATTAGAGAAAGTGCAAAGGTTTGCAACAAGACTAGTCCCAGAGCTAAGGGGATTGTCCTACGAAGAAAGGTTAAGGAAATCGGCCTGACGACACTAGAGGACAGGAGGGTTAGGGGAGACATGATAACGACATATAAAATACTGCGAGGAATAGATAAGGTGGACAGAGACAAGATGTTCCAGAGAGGGGACACAGAAACAAGGGGTCACAATTGGAAGTTGAAGACTCCTATGAGTCAAAGGGATGTTAGGAAGTATTTCTTCAGTCATAGAGTTGTCAGGAAGTGGAATAGCTTGGAAAGCGACATAGTGGAGGCAGGAACCATACATAGTTTTAAGACTAGGTTTGATAAAGCTCATGGAGCAGGGAGAGAGAGGACCTAGTAGCAATCAGTGAAGAGGCGGGGCCAGGAGCTATGACTCGACCCCTGCAACCACAAATAGGTGAGTACAAATAGGTGAGTACACACAGTCAAGGCAGTCCCAAAGCAGTCACGCGCGTTTTGAGCTCCGCTAAATTGGGTCGTAATGGGTGGTCCTAGGGGATATCCGAGTGCAACAAACAGGCGTGGGCATAGGCTAAAGTGTCATACTCATTTAAAACCAAAAAGCAGGGAAATATGAGTGATCACAGAGGGAAAAAAAACAGTAAATAGTGAAAGTGCCGGTGAGTGGAGACGGAGTTAGGCCTAACAGCGGTTGCCACACAGCAGGAAGTGGAGAATATATCGTAGTGAACTATAAAGCAGTGGGGAGCATATCTACTGGAGGTACCCAAGTAAGGAAGACAAGTGCAAGGCAAGCAGTGAGCAATACGGTGATTGCATGCAGTGAGCCCAATAGAAAAGAAACGAAGAGGTACAGTACCCAGCAGGGTGCCACTCCAGGAGAATATCAACAAACTGACCATACCCAGCAGACATCGGATGTAATGTACAAAATCCTAATTGTGGTTTGCAGGTTTCTGGCCCTGAGTTGCTGAAGCTGTGGCAAAAATCCCTGCTCGGAGGAGCTGACTACATAAGTATTTCATAGGTAGGAAGAAAAGTTAGGGAAGTGGTGGGCGCAGGGCTACCAACCAAATGTACACACGTGTACGCACGCCACACACACATACACTTGAATTAGTCAGGATATAGATGTAGTATACCATACAATTTGTGGAAAATATTGGTATTTTCCGAAAGTTGTAATTGATAAACTTTCCAATATGAACAGATATCCTTAATGTACCGCTGGTAGTTTAACGTTCGTGGGGGTATAAATAGAGAACCATCATACCAGCGGGAGGGAAGCGGGAAGAGGCTGGGCAGAGGGGCAGTGAGTGAACACCCAGCCTACCCACCAGATTCCAGGTGGTGATGGCGAGCCGAATTTGGAGATTCCGGCCGCCAAACTGGGCTTAATTACCTCCTTTCGTAATGTGGAGGAGTATCCAGTGACGTGGTGAATATAAAGGGGGACAATCGGTCCAGGAGGTCCAGTAATAGGGCAGCAATTGTGGAAATAACGAATGGCGCCGGCATGGTATGTCCGCATAGGCCTATTTGAACTCAGTGAAGCGACCATACGACAGGATAAAGTCGTAACCCCTGATGCTGGGGACCTTTCGTCTTAGAAGAGACTGAAATATGTTCGTGGAACTTTGTGAAATGGTGAATATAGTGAAACCGAGTTGTAAATAATCAGGGGGTGATTGTACCGGGCGGGTCTAGCGGGGGTACGCCGTACCCCGACCGCCATGTTGGATGCGGAGGAGATGAACTAACATATCGCAAGTTATCTACTCGAAATCCAAGTATCGAGACGGTGAATGTGTATAAACTAGTGGGGCATTAAGCCAGGATATACGTAGTGTGTAAAGTATACGTATAAACAGTAATAAGGTCAGAATAGTGAGAGGATCTGAATCGCTACCCCGACCAACCACATGTTAACTAACGCCCGGTCTCGTGGGCGTATAAGAGTTCACGGAAATTAACCTTCCTTGACTCGACGGGACAACTCTTACCATCGTGATCGAACCACATCGCAGGAGGACGTCAACAATGAAACGACTCCCTAATCTAAAGCTAAGTACTCATCTGTCGTCTTTGTTATTGGCCAATAATATTGTTACGCACAGTAGATGTACTTTAGCTAGGTCAATGATCTACCATGCACCGCTATGATGCTGTTAATTAGGTGAGTGATGGGCATGTTAACTTAATTGTGTGTTCTCTACCTTTCTTTCTACTTGATCAGTCGCCCATAACCTATACAGTCCACTTAAATTTAATCATACCATAATTATTAATATTATCTACTCAGATTTATTTATACTGGTCCAGAGTGCAGTGGGCTAACGTGAGAATATTGAAGGTACCCCTCGGGTGCGGCCAGGAGTTGGTAAAGTTCTCACATACCTTAAAGGGAATGACTGCGGTAAAATTGTGTCCCAGATAGACTTATCTCCCAAACCCCACTTGTTCGTATTAAAATAATATTATTCCAGAAAAATGTAACTTTTAGTAAGGCTTTGTAGATCTAGAAATTGAAATTTGAATAAGTAGACACTTGGACGATGAAGGCGCCACACACACACACACACCTGAAGTAGTCCAGGGTGTAGACCAAAAGCTTTCTTGTATTGCAAAAATTTTTATCAGTTATATAGGTAGGTATTCTTTTTTTATTTT
>WNWK01051490.1:0-12474 GCA_009830355.1 Cherax destructor
TTTCAGGGCCCCGTGGGGCTCCAGGTTTTTCCCCCCAAAAAAATTTTCCCTTTTTATTGAAATCACCCATAATTAGTAACTTTGTTCTCCCCATGTGGGCTCTTCTGGCCACCCAGCTAGTGTGTCTACCATTGCCTGTTGCTCTTGGGGGGGTTTTTTTCCCCCTTTGGGCCTTTTCCCCCCCGTTCTGTGTGTATGTGTTATTACCAAATTTTTGGGGTTCAGGGGGGCCCGGGTTAGCCCTGGCCCCCCCCTTTTTTTGTTGTTGTGTGTGTGTGTTTGTTGTTGTGTTGTTGTGTTTGTGTGTAGTGTTGTGTGTGTGTGTGGGGGGTTTTTGTGTTTTTTTTTGGGTTTTAATGGGGTTTGGGGGTTTGGGTGTTTTGTGTGTTGTTAGTTATTTTTGTCCCGGGTTTTTTATTGCCTTGGCCCGTTGTATTAAAATTTTTTGGGGTTTTAACCCCAAAAAATTCCCGGGTTTTTTGGCCCCCCCCGGGGAATTTTCCCCCGGGCCCCCCCCAAAAAATAAGGGGGGCCCGCCACCCCCCCCTCCTAGTGTGTGTGTGTTTTTGTTTTGTGGTTGGGGGGATTTGTTGGGATTTATAGTGTTTTTTTTGTGTGTGTGTGTGTGTTGTTTGTGTGTGGGGTTGGTTGGGGGTGTGTGTGTTGGTTGGGGTGTGTGCCGTTCTCCCTTAAAGTTCCCACCCTTAAAATTTTTCCCCCATTTCCCCCTTTCCCCGCTGGGCCCCCCTTTCCCTCCACCCCCCTTTCCCCTCCTCCAAATATTTTTCCCCCTCCCCCCCCTCCCCCTGTTCTTCTTCCTACCCCTCCCCCAAAAACCCCTTTTTCTTTTCCCCTTTTCCCCCTTTTTTTCCCCCTTTCCCCCTTTTCCCCCCCCTTTTCCCCAACCCCTTTTTTTCCCCTCCCCCCGGGGTCCTTTCCCCCCTTTTTTCCCCTTTTCCCCCCCCCCTCGGTTATTTTTTTTCCAAACCCCCTCCTCCCTCCTATCCTCCATTCCTTTCCATTTTCCCCCCTTAAAACCCCCCCCTTTCCCCTCCCCCCAAACCCCCCCCTTCCCTTTCCAAAACCCTTTACCTTTTTTCCCTTTTCCCCCTTTTCCCCCCCCTCCTCCACCTCCTCCACTTCCACCTCCTCCCCCCCCCCCTCCTCCACCTCCTGCACCGTTTTTCCTCCTCCTTCACCTCCACTTCCAACTCCCCCCTCCACCTCCACCTCCCCCCTCCACCTCCACCACCCCCCCCCACTTCCAACTCCTCCCCCCCCCTCCACCTCCACCCCCCCCCCTCCCCCCCCCTCCTCCTCCCCCCCTCCCCCCCCCCCTCCCTCCTCCTCCTCCACCTCCTCCTCCACCTCCACCTCCTCCCCCCCCCCTCCTCCTCCACCTCCTCCCTCCCCCTCCACCCCCATCCTCATCCACCCCCCCCCTCAACCTCCTCCTCAACCTCCTCCCCTCCCCTCCTCCATTTTCCCCTTTCCACCTTCCCCCCCCCTCCACCTCCCCCCACCTCCCCCCCCCTCCCCCCCCCTCCTCCTCCTCCACCTCCACCCCCCTCCCCCCTCCTCTGAACCGGAAACTGCCTATCATATTCCAATTTTGGGGGCCCCGACTGGGTACTTCCCTACCAACAGTTAAAGGAGGCAACAACAGGGAGATACAACAAGGGGGGCTACAACAGGAGGCTACAACAGGGAAAAATACAACTAGGGAGCTACAAAAAAGGGGGCAACAAAGAGGCTCCAGGAGGACAGTACAACACTAGGACAGTACAACACTAGGACAGTACAACAAGGACAGTACAACACTAGGGGAAAAAAAAACACCAGGACAGTACAACACCAGGACAGTACACCAGGACAGTACAACACCTTTTACAGTACACCACCAGGGAAAACAACACCAGGACAGTACAACACTAGGACAGTACAGCACTAGGACCGTACAACACCAGGACAGTACAACACCAGGACAGAAGCCCGGGAAACCCCCCAACACCAGGACAGTACAACACCTTGACAAAATACACCACCAGGATACTACAACACCAGGACAGTACAAAAAAATAGACCGTACAACAACCCCCAGAGTACAACACCAGGGGGAAAAAAACCCCCACAGTACAACACTAGGGCAGTACAACACCAGGACAGTACAACACCAGGACAGTACAACACCAGGACAAAAACACTAGGACAGCACAACACCAGGACAGTACAACACCAGGACAGCAACACCAGTGCAGCAAAAAACCGGGGGGGTACAACATCAGGACAGAACAACACCAGGGGGGTACGACACCAGGACAGTACGACACCAGGGGGGTACAACACCAGAACAGTACAACACCAGGACAGTACAACACCAGGACAGTACAACACCAAGACAGTACAACACCAGGGGGGTACAACACCAGGACAGTACAACACTAGGACAGTACAACATCAGGGGAAAAAAAAACACCTGGACAGTACAACACCAGGACAGTACAACACCAGGAAAAAAAAAGTACAACACCAGGACAGTAAAAAACCAGGACAGTACAACAAGGGGGGTACAAAACCAGGACAGTACAACACCAGGACAGTACAACACCAGGGGGGGTACAACAAGGACAGTACAACACCAGGATAGTACAACACCAGGGCAGTACAACACCAGGACAGTACAACACTAGGGGGGTAAAAATACCAGGACAGTACAACACTAGGACAGTACAACACTAGGACAGAACAACACCAGGACAGTACAACACTAGGACAGTAACTTACCCCCCTTTTTACTTCCCCCCCCGGGGGGCCCAAATGGCACTTCCGGTGGTTTAGGGTGTCACGTGACTCCCAGCTGGGCAGGGAATGGGGGTGGCTGGGGAATGGGGGTGGCTGGGGAATGGGGGTGGCTGGGGAATGGGTTTGGCTTGGGTATGGAGGGTTTGGGGGAATGGTGTCTAATGTTCGTGTTTGGGAAAGGGGTATTGGTGGTGGACCAGGAAGGGGGGTAGGGGGGGGGTTGGGGGATCCCAGTGTATGTTGGGAACCCTTAGGTACTGGGGGTTTCCCGGGGTATGGGGAAATTTCCCTGGGGTATGGGGGGGGTTTCCCTGGGGGTAGGGGGCTTCCCGGGGGTATGGGGTAGGGGGGTATGGTCTTGGATGGTCGCTCCTCCCTCTAAAGCCACTGGACCACTATAATAAAAATTAAAATTAAAAATTAAAAATTAATAATAATAAAAATTAAAAATTAAAAATTTATTAATAATAATAATAATAATAATAAAAATAATAATAATAATAATAATAAAAATTTAAAAATTAAAAATGATAATAATAATAATAATAATAATAATAATATATTTCTAGCAGTACATGTAAACTGAATAGCTCCCCTTGATATACTGCTATAAAACCCCCCTTGTTATGTAGACCATTTCCTAAAAATTGGTGTTTGTCCCCAGGTGCCCCCCACCCCAGTCACCAAACAAGGACCTCCTGCTGGTGGACGGGCCAGGTGAAAGGTGACTCACCCAGGTCCCCTCTTATAAAAAAAGGTGATGTAAAAAGCGTGTTAAATATCTTTTTGACAGGACTCGCAGCAATGGCTTTAAGTTGGATAAATTCAGATTCAGGAAGGATATAGGAAAGCATTGGTTTGGTAATAGAGTTGTCGATGAGTGGAAAAAACCCCGAGAAGTTATAAGGCAAAAACGTTTTTATTTTTAAAAAAATAGGCTAGATAAATATATGAGGGGGTGTGGGGGGGTGTGAGTTGGACCTGACTGTTTGTGTTTGGTCAGATGCCGTGCTCCTTACTTAAGTGAATGTAACCTGACCTGGCTGGGTCGGGGCATTGGCTTAAGCCGGGGGGAAAGACTTGGACCTGCCTCGTTTGGGGCCCGTGGCCTGCTGATGTTCCCTTTCTTATGTTCTTACTGCTATGTGGACGGACGCAGGTGTAAGGTATCCCAAATTTTTTAAACCCCCTCACCGGGAATCAAACCCCGGACCCAGTGTTTCCTGGTTTAAAACAAAATTATATTTTGTGATTGTTTATATAAATTGTTTGGGAGGGGTTAAATCCCTAAACCATTTCTAAATTCTTTTAAGGGTTACTAAAAAATTTTTTAAATAATGTATATTTGTCTTATATTCAAAAATTTTTACCTAAATGTATATATTTAGGCCTAAAATTTTTGTATATAAATTGACGGGTAGTGTTTTAAAAAACCCAAAACTAATTTATATACATTTTTTTAATCGAATACATGGGAAAATGTATATAATAATGTATATTTCCTTGGAATATGGCCCAAAATGTGTATTTTGGGGGATTATAATTTGATGTAAATTGATGAAGAATGTTTATAATGACCTACAAGTTATTTATATACATTCTTTAAAAATCATGAATAAGAACATCATAGAAGAAAGATCACAATGGATCTACAACAGCGATGTCATCAAAAACTTCCAAGATCATAACGACCTACAACAGCTTGTGGGTGTTGTAGTTAATAAAAAAACCTCCCCCCTACAGTCACATGGCATGGAGGCCCCCCTACAACTCTTCAAGGACCACCTTAGCCTAAACATACGTAGTGATGACATTCAAACTGATGGGCTACCAAGCAAAAAAAAAAACGGGGTTTAAAATTCCCCGTACCAGCTTGCAAAGAAATAACCTACTAAAAACACCCCTAGTTTTAAATCAGATGTATACGTTAATGAATGCCTTCCCAAAAAAACAAAACCCCTTTTTTTCGCCCGAAAAATACGCAATCCCAAAAAAAATTTATCAGTGCTTTGTAGGATGGTAAAATAGCAGTTGGGAAAAACCCCCCCTGGGAAGGGGTTTCTTCAGCTTGGGGGGTTTTAACTAAAACATTCCTGAGTGAGGCGGGGGGAACGGGGTTTTAATAAACAGTTTTTCCCACAGCCCCCAAAAGTGTTATAAATCCCCCATAAATTGTTTCCCAAAAAAATTGGGGTTTCCCCCCTTTCTATTAATTTTTTTACTTTTGTGTTAAAAACCATTCTACCTCATAGTCTTAATTCCCCCTATTTTTTCTATATACCCCTTAAATTTCCCCCATAGTTTTCTTAAATTTTTTTTAAACTTTAAAAATATTTTTATTATTATTATTACCTTTTTACTTTTTTCCCCCACAACATTATTCCCCCCCTTCTATTTAAACCTTTTTTTTCCCCCCCCTTATTTTATACTTTATTGCCCAACCTTATCTTATATTTTTTTTTTTTATCAACCTAGTATTTCCAAAAAATTTAAGCTTTATTGACTAATTTTATTTTTTTTTAAAATTTTATTGCCCTATTTTTTTTTTTTTTACTTCATTGCTCAATCTTATTTTATACTTTTATTTTTATTAACCCACCATTGCCAAATATCGCAGCTTTCATATTCAGCTCCCCAATCTACCTCATAGTCTAAATTGTTTTTTTTTAAAAATCTTTCTTAATTATATACTTTATTATATATTTGTAATTTACCCCCTCATTTTCCCCCTCTTAATCAATAATTTTTTTTTTTAAAAAAACCCGTGGCAAATATTCCATTTTACTTTTTTTTTAAATTTTTGTATACCATCTTCTATCAAATCCTTTTAAACCCCAATTTTATACTTTTGTATAAACCGTGTTATCTTTTTATATATACAAGTCTGCAACTAGTGCAATTACAAAAAGACATTCTGGTGCTACTTCATTTTTTTTCTTTTTAAACCCAGTTAATATCTAGTTTTACTTTACCAATACCAAAAAACATTTGTGCTACTTTATTTTGTAATTTAATCTTAGTAGTTTATATCTATTTTTTATTTTTTTTTTTTTTCTTAATACATATTCAATACCAATTCCATTGTTTATTTGTTACTATACTCTATTTGACCAATGTGCATTAGCTATATACGTGTCCAAACATCCCTTACAACAGATATCAGTACTAGAACTCACCACACTATACATATATAAAAATTACTATTTAACCTAAATGATGAATGATCACGTCGACCCTGATCTAAACCTATATAATCTCCCCAATAAAATTTCCTGGAAAATAACTGCCTCTACTAAAAACTTTCCGCCCAACACTGTCCTAAATATTGCTAAAAGTATAAAGTTCTTAATTTCAACGTCCGATCCTTAAGCAAACATATGATGACCTCCTTCCCTCCTTGATTACCTAAAGACAACCTTCACATGTATTGTTCTCACTGAAACCGGCACAGGATACAGTAGATATCTACTCGCTGCCAGGATACACAGCAATACACAACTGCAGACCACATCAAGTTGGGGAGTATTGCAATCTATTACTCTAATTAAATATCCTGTTGTGACACCACTTGCTATAGTATGAATACAAATATATTTTTGCTAATTTTACTGCACAAAACCTTAAGACTCCAATAACAATCGGGGCCATTTACCGGATGCCTCATACAAACATCCCAAATTTTAGATAAACTAAAAACGCTAATAACAAACAACCAAATGAACAAACACCACCTTATCTTAGCTGGAGACTTCAACATCAACCTTGGCCTACCAGATGACCAGCCAGTTACTGATTTCATCAACAATATGAACAACACACTTCTCATACCAACAATAACTAAACCAACCAGGCTTGACTGAGATTGAAGTGTAATCATCATAATACAACCATATATGACCATATATATAGCCTTAATATCAGGGATAAAAAGAGCTGCCACACAGAGACCAGCTACCCACATGAAGACCTTCCTCTTGCTAAACATCCAATAGGGTAGACCCTGGACTAGAAGTGTGCCTCAAAGTTTTCAGCTGGGTAAACTCATCATAGAAACGGACCACGGGCACCAGTTCTTCAAGACTCAGTGTTGCGATCAGAGGGGAATGCCTGCAGTATTCTGGCACGCGCCAGCGGATTGGACGGTATTTGACATGTAGCCTGAGTTATCTATGTTTTTTCTCCCCATTGTTTTTCTAAATAAAGTTTGTAAAAAAAAGATGGTGTAGGGAAGTGGAATATTCAAATGGCTTCAGAAAGAAATCTAAATATTCTTCTTTGAAGTCTTTTATCCACTTCTCGAGGCAATGGGTCCACAATTGACACCAGAGGTGGACTCATCCTATATATAAAAAAATATATATATATATATATTTCATTTTCTATAATTATATTGATATTCTCGATAAAGTAAATCGTAAATCTTGCTTATTATATTGATTTATTTGACTTATTGACCATTTGATTTAGCTGTATTTATAGGATGTGATATTTATATTGTGCTGATGTCGTAACTGCCTTGGAGTTGGATACGAAACTACTGTTATACTGCCGGCGTCTAGTTGCTGGGAGGAGTCAGTCGCTGACCACACCTGAGATGGGTGGCTGCTCTCCTCTCTCTCTCCTGGCCTGGACCATCGTTCGAGTCAACACCTCCTCCTTTTCTACTTGTTTTCTCGACATTTAGACTCTGTTGGTAGAGTATGCATTCGGTGGTGAGACGAATCATACTTCTCAGGACTCTGTGTAACTCTGTTCACAGAGATAGACTAGACAGTGATTTTTCGACGTTGTTCTGGGTTGTGTGTCACATTGACACTCTGATAAAACTCAGGTCTCAAGCTATAGCTCTGGACCTAATTCGATAAGGCATCTGCACGCACAGTTTGGGATTGTTTATGCTGAACCTAGCTTCAGTAGAAAGGGAGTTTTGTGACTATTTTGGAGGATCTACTGATGGTCCCCGAGATCTACTGATGGTCCCCAGTTGGGTCGATTTTCTATCTCCTTGTTCCTGACGCTGTGTTGCTGTTGCCTGTTATATTGCTGTTCTGCGAATTGATAATTTACTGGACAATCAAGCTGTTCTGATTGTCAGTTTGTTAGAGACAGCTAGCTTAAGAGAGTTCAGTCGTACACTGGTTGAGTCGAGTCTTAAAGTTACCTGGAGCACACTCATACACACATTTATTCTTATTTGTATATATTATTGTAATTACTGACATTGTACCTGATGGTACTTCTGAGTCATTTATATATGTGTCCCTCAGCACAGAATTATTGTATATGAGAGCAGTGTAGAGATCTCCTTTAACTTCCTAATTCATACTTAATGAACATCCTTATCATATGTACATTATTTACTTTGAAACTCTAGACACTAACTTGTTTAATAAACATATTAAATCTATATGCTTTGGTTAGTACCCTACTAGTTGAAATCTCTTGAAGTTATTGAATATGCTGGATAACTGGACCAGGATACTGACTTTGTTGCAAAAGCCCAGTAACAGGCTGGATGCTAGAAGGGCTATCCTTTCTAGTGTTCACTGGAGATGTCTATTATTAATAGATATCGTGTCATTTTGTAACACCAGGTTACTGAGATGAGTGCAACCAAATCACCATATGGACCAATATCCTAGCACCCTTAAATCGGGTATAATAACAGACAGCATCACAGACCACTACCCCACCTTCCTATTAACAAACATTAGTAAACCACCCCTAGAATACACCAAAGTTTCAATTAGACTCCATGACCAGGCATCAATAAATAACTTCACAGCAGAGCTAGAGATGGTTGACTGGCTAGAATTCTCAAACGCCAAGGGTATCGATGATTGGACATACAACTTTCTTAATAAATTACATAGACTATACAACAAACATTGTCCTATAAAAATGAAACAGATTACGAATAAACGGCTAGGCTGCCCATGGCTAACTAACAGCTTACTAAAATCCATTAACAAGAAACATCAATATGAAAAGCAATATAGACGGGGATTCATACATAAGAGTTTATTAAACACTATTCATTAGTTCTCCAAACTAATAAAAAGCCAAACAATTGTACTACTCCAGCAGATTCACTGAAACAAGTGGAGATATAAAAGACCTGGAAAACACTCACAGATTCTGGGCACCCACAAACTGAAAAAACTAGGATATTGTCCTAACTAAACCAAACGAAACACCACTACAGCCTATTGATACAATAAACAAGATAAATGACTTCTTCTCAACTATAGGATCAAATCTTGCCAGTAAAAACCCAGATACCAATGCCGAGCAAGTGATTACCTAGATGGGAATTTCCCATCCTCCTTATAACTGCACCTACTGAACCCACTGAAGTCACCATGTCTAAAATCCCACCATTAATATACAAACGAGCCACTCATGTCCTTTCACATCCTATTTCATTACTTTTTAACAAATCATTATAAACTAGCACTTTCCGACACTACTCAAAACAGCAAGGGTTACACCAATACACAAAGGTGGTGACCCCATAGACGTAAACAACTATAGGCCTATATCAAATCTACAGTTGCTATCCAAAATCTTCGAGAAACTTGTGCACAAGAGATTATACTGTTTATAACGACACAAAGCATACTCATCCCCCCAATTTGGCTTCAGGAAAAATAAAAGCACTAACGATGCAATAGTAAAATGATAGACCTGCTTTACACAGCACTTGAAAATAAGGAATATCCATTAGGACTTTTATTGACCTAAGAAAAGCTTTCGACACAGTAAACCACGGCATCTTACTCCACAAACTTGACCACTATGGAATAAGAGGTCATGCACTAGCATACTTCAAATCCTACCTCACTAATAGGTATCAGTATGTCACTATTAAAGACACATCCTCCACGACACGACCACTTGACACCGGAGTACCGCAGGGAAGTGTCCTTGGTCCCCTGCTCTTCCTCTTATACATCAATGATCTTCCCAATGTATCACAACACCTGAAACCAATACTCTTTGCTGACGACACAACTTATGTCATCTCCCACACAAATCTTGCCACGCTTAATACCATTGTTAACGACGAATTAATAAAAATATCAACATGGATGACAGCCAATAAACTTACACTCAACACTGATAAGACCTTCTATATTATGTTTGGCAACAGAGCAGGTGATCCACAATTAAACATTAAGATAAACACTACACCTATTGCTAAGCATAATGAGGGCAAATTCCTGGGCCTTCACCTTGACAGCAGCCTGAAATTCAGCACCCATACCTGGAGTTTACCTGGAGAGAATTCCGGGGGTCAACGCCCTGCGGCCCAGTCTGTGACCAAGCCTCATGTTGGACCAGAGCCTGATCAACAAGGCTGTTACTGCTGGCCGCACGTAGTCCAATGTACGAACCACAGCCTGGCTGGTCAGGTGCCGACTTTAGGTGCCTGTCCAGTGCCTGCTTGAAGACAGCCAGGGTTTGTTGGTAATCCCCTGATCTATGCTGGAGGCAGTTGAACAATCTTGGGCCCCTGACACTTATTGTGTTGTCCCTCAACGTGCTAGTGGCACCCCTGCTCTTCATTGGGGGGATGGTACATCGCCTGCCGAGTCTTTTGCTTTCGTAGGGAGTGATGTTCGTGTGCAAGTTTGGTACTAATCCCTCGAGAATTTTCCATGTGTATATAATAATGTATATCTCCCGCCTGCGTTCTAGAGAGTACAGGTTTAGGAACTTCAAACATTCCCAGTAATTGAGGTGGTTTATCGCAGTTATGCGTGCCGTGAAGGTTCTCTGCACATTTTCAAGGTCAGCAATTTCACCCGCCTTGAAAGGTGCAGTTAGTGTGCAGCAATATTCCAGCCTAGATAGAACAAGCGATCTGTAAAGTGTCAACATGAGCTTGGCATCCCTGTTTTTGAAGGTTCTCATTATCCATCCTGTCATTTTTTCTAGCAGATGCAATTGCTACGGTGTTATGGTCCTTGAAGGTGAGATCCTCTGACATGATCACTCCCAGGTCTTTGACATTAGTTTTTCGCTCTAGTGTGTGGTTGGAATCAGTTTTGTACTCCGATGAGATTTTAATTTCTTCACGTTTTCCGTATCTGAGTATAATTGAAATTTCTCATCATTGAACTTCATATTGTTTTCTGCAGCCCATTTAAAGATTTGGTTGATGTCTGCTTGGAGTCTTGCAGTGTCTTCAGCGGTGGACATTTGGATTTATATCTATATTTCACTTATCGTTACAAGCAAATTTAGGAAATTTGCTTAGTATAACTGGTATCTTATTTTCATGAATAAGATATCTTGACATGTCACATAGGTTATTATACTGTCTATATCTATATTCTCAATAAGTGGACAATTAAGCACAGTGTTCAAGACAGTGACCATATGCCTGATCACATAATTTGCATTTAGTTTGATCATCATCTGTGTCTCCCAAACTGCCAGAAGCATCTGTAGCTAAGCTCTAAGCCTGGCCACTACAACATCAGTCAGTTGTCATTTACATCAGATCTTGGGTTGTAGGCTAAGTCATTAATGTAGGCACATACCCCACCACTTTTCTATTCCTATCTAAGCGTTTTATATTGTAACCTTCTATTTTGATCTCGTCGTCAGTTACCGTATCATCCAACCAGGATTCAGAGATGGATATAACTGCCGCTCTAGTTCTGTTAGCTAGGATCCTAATCTCTGTCAGTTTTGAAAAAAATGATCTTGCGTTGACAAGGAAGGAAAAGTGAAGGCTTGTTTCATAAAACAATCATAGTCATCAATATATGGCAGGGGTCATTTGTATTAAAATTAGGTAAATCAATGTCATCATTGCTAAAGGGTAACTGTGTCAAAGTGCATTTGTTACAAACAAATGAAATCTGGCACCATTTCCATAACTCAACAAACATCCATTATGTACCCACCCCTTACACAATTTACATAAGGTATATTTACTGTTCTTCTTTCATACCTTAGTACAACGTATACATATGTCTGGTGGTGCCTGAGATATTAAGAATGGTTCTATTGTCTCACATTAACCTATCTGTGCATTACATATAGAGCAAGGTTATCATTCCTAGCTCCTAGACTGCCATTATCACCGTCACTTATCTGCCTGTTATGCAGCTGTACCATAGTTTGAGGTCCTGGATTAATTTGGATATCATCACATAATAGCACCACTATAAGAGCTTTGCGCCACTGTTTTTGTTAGAGTATGCGGTGTTGCCATACCTCGGCGATAAAGACATTTATGTTTCTTGTAGGATCGCAACTGTTGGGCTTTCACTGTCCAGGTTTTATTACCCCATTCGCCTTTTCCAGTCCCCATGATTGATTTCCTCCCTATACAGATGAAGGCGAATATTCAAAGAGCTACTGAGAGGGACAATATATCTGAAATACGAAGGGAGACACTGGTTGTAGAAACTTGTTTTGGGACTGCCTTCTTGTAAGCTGCACTCTGAGCAAGCACTGTTGACACCGACACTCTGAGACACTTCTCTCAGACTTACAAGTGGCTATGGGACAAATTTCTAGCTGACTGCAGTAAAAAGAATTCCACTACATGCACGATACTGAAAGGGTTTAACTTACTTGATGGAGTGGACATATGGCTCCTAATCTTCCTAACCTATAACTCCCCCAACACCATGTGAAGGGAAAGTCTTAATC
>WNWK01051491.1:0-12474 GCA_009830355.1 Cherax destructor
TTGTGGCATTTATGGATTTGGAAAAGGCGTATGATAGGGCAGATAGGGGGCAATGTGGCAGATGTTGCAGGTGTATGGAATAGGAGGAAGGTTACTGAAAGCAGTGAAGAGTTTTTATGAGGATAGTGAGGCTCAGGTTAGAGTGTGTAGGAGGGAAGGGGACTATTTCCCAGTAAAAGTGGGCCTTAGACAAGGATGTGTGATGTCACCGTGGTTGTTCAATATATTTATAGATGGGGTTGTAAGAGAAGTGAATGCGAGGGTCTTGGCAAGAGGTGTTGGGCTAAAAGATAAAGAAGCAAATACAAAGTGGGAGTTGTCACAGTTGCTTTTGCTGATGACACTGTGCTTTTGGGAGATTCTGAAGAAAGCTGCAGAGGTTGGTGGATGAATTTGGTAGGGTGTTAAAAGAAGAAAATTGAAAGTGAATATAGGAAAGAGTAAGGTGATGAGGATAACAAAAAGAATAGGTGACGAAAGATTGGATATCAGATTGGAGGGAGAGAGTATGGAGGAGGTGAATGTATTCAGATATTTGGGAGGGACATGTCGGGGATGGGTCTATGAAGGATGAGGTGATCATAGAATTGATGAGGGGAAAAGGGTGAGTGGAGGACTTCTGGAGTCTGGGAGACAAAGAACCTTGTCTATGGAAGTAAAGGGGAATGTATGAGAGATAGTTATACCAACGTCTTATATGGGTGTGAAGCATGGGTGATGAATGTTGCAACGAGGAGAAGGCTGAGGCAGTGGAGATGTCATGTCTGAGGTCAATGTGTGGTGTGAATATAATGCAGAGAATTCGGAGTTTGGAAATTAGGAGGAGGTGCGGGATTACCAAAACGATTGTCCAGAGAGCTGAGGAGGGGTTGTTGAGGTGGTTTGGACATGTAGAGAGAATGGAACGAGACAGAGTGACTTAGAGTGTATAAATCTGTAGTGGAGGGAAGGCGGGGTAGGGGTCGGCCTAGGAAAGGTTGGAGGGAGGGGTAAAGGAAGTTTTGTGTGCGGGGGGCTTGGACTTCCAGCAAGCATGTGGAGCGTATTTGATAGGAGTGAATGGAGGCATATGGTTTTTAATACTTGACGTGCTTTTGGGAGTGTGAGCAAGTAACATTTATGAAGGATTCAGGAAACCGGCAGGCCGGACTTGAGTTCTGGAGATAAGTACAGTGCCGGCACTCTGAAGGAGGGTGTTAATGTTGCAGTTTTATAACTGTAGTGTAAAGCACCCTTCTGGCAAGACAGTGATGGAGTGAATGATGATGAAAGTTTTTCTTTTCGGGCCACCCTGCCTTGGTGGGAATCGGCCGATGTGTTAATAAAAAAAAAAAAGAATTGTAAAAACCTTATGATATATTGGGTAAGGATTTTTTTTATATTATTATTTAAAACAGTATATACAACACACGTCATGACAATTCATATTGTGAACATATACGTAAGCTCCACACCTTACCAAATAAAATAATAAACACATACATGAACACACTGAAATATATTATACCCCCTTCTGCATATTACACTAGAGCAACCTGAACATAGGATTTAAACTTTACCTCAGTCAACGTGCATATGCCATAAAATACCACATATCAGTTAAAGATATCATGAAAACACATTAACATGCCTTACCCTCTCCCTCTCCCCCCCCCTCCCTCCGTCTGGTGCCAACATTTTTTTCTTTTTTTTCTTTTCTTTTTTCTTTTTAAAACCCTATAAATACAACGAAATAAGCATAATACAAGGCACAAACATCACCTTATTTACCTTGATACTAAGTTGACTTGTCCAAAACTACTCCCCCTTTCAGAACTTATCTGAATACAACTGCAAAACTGCAGTAAGACTATACACAAAACATTCTACCTTGACCTAAACACACCTCAAAACTGCAAAACTTCAGCAAGACTATACACAATACAAAATTTCTGCCTTGACCTAACTTCGCCTCGTACAAATTCCATCACCCTACACATACGTTACAAATATTAATCAAAATAACTGCCATAATAATATATGACATCAGTATATTACATTCAACAATCACATAAGATCAATTATCTGACTATTCAATAGTCTTTAACCTTAGCAAAACGTCTGCTGTAAACCACAACAGTGCTCCTAGAACCTGGAGCACATCAATTAAACCTCCCCATACCCATACGTTTCAAGGTTTACCACCACCATGTCAACCTTGAACCCATATGACATCCCTCGTGTATAACACAGACAAAACATACACAGAAAAACACCGGTGGTTGCTTTATATATCGAACACAAAGGAAAATAATATGTACTCCACCCACACACACACACAACTAACATACATTCTAACACCTGCTGTACGGGACTAAAAGTCCATTATACCAACATACAGAACTCACTCACACAGGCGGCATCTCTGAGAGTTCTACCTGTTTTTTTTTGTTTTTTTTTTTAATATAAACAAAGGTTTGCTTCGACTCACACCACCTAATATAGTATGTTGACGCCCATGGTAAGAAAACAGGCAAGCTACCCCTGATGCCCTCAAAACCCCCCTTCCCCCAACTCCCCTTCTGCTCTAACCTCACTAACTACCTTCCCAACACTCCTCCCAGCTCCCCCCCCCAAAAAAAAAAAAAATCCTAATTTTTTTTATATATAATAATAAGCAGATCTACCCAAAACCTGAAGCATCAACAACAAACCATCCTTATTTCCCCTGACACCCCTGCTACCCTTATAAAACCATACCAAACACACACACACTCATGTTAGGCCCTCACCCCCCCTCCCCAACAATAACGCAACAGTGAGGTTCTGATAACCCAAGGAAAATGCCTTACACCACCTTCCTGCATACACCTCTTGATTACGACATCGCGTTCTATAAAATCCCGCCGCCAAAGCTCTAATGCAGACAGCTCCTTGCTCCTCTCTCATGCTCCACGAGATGTAAATATACTCCACCACTAAATATGCCACCGCACGTCTAACATCCTCAGGACACGCCTCAACATCCATACTTAACGCCCTAAGGGTTGACAAACCCCCCGCCCCTACCTTGTTCAAAACCCCACTAAACCATCCCCTCACCCCCCCAACTCCTCACAAAAATAAATGACGTGATACGCAGTTTCAAGGCCACTGCATTTCAGGCACAACCCCTCCCTTATAATACCCATTCTCCACAATTGTGCCCTTGATGCCAAAATGCCTAATAAAAACCTATTCCCAGTTTCACGCACCATAGGCGGTACACACAGCCTCTTCATCCAGTTCCACACTAATTTCCAATTATACATTGCATAAATACCTTAACCCTGCACTATCTCTCCCCTCCCCACCCTATCCAACCTACTCACCTTCACCCTACCTGGCTCCTTGACAACTGATAGATATCTCAATATATCCTCACAATGCAATAAATCCTACCCTTCCACCACCTTCATACCTCACTCATTACCCTCCCACTCTCCTGCCCCCCATCCCCACTCTCCTGCCCCCACCCCCCACCCCACTATGAATTCCTGTTTTACGTATATACTTTGAAGCCTTCTACCCAAAGGTATCAACCCCATACCCCCACCTTCGCCCCCGCTGTCACAATTTCACGCACCAACCAGTGCCTCCCTTAGCTCCAAATGTATCTATAAACCCTTACCATCAACCTCCTAATGTCACACTCCCGTAGAGGATAAACAGTCGCCACAAACCACAATTTACTATAAATTAGACATTCACTACCACTGCTCTTTGCAACAACGTTACCTCACCAGGACTGAAACCGCCTAACCTACCTAGCGCTTTGTTCACCACTAACTCGAATTTAATTCCTTGCCAACAGACTACTATGACTAAAATGACCCCACATATTTTTAAGCTATTAACACACATCCACCCACCCCTACTCCCAACGGCCCACCCACCCACGAACCTACCTCCAACAACTTCGATTTCGCTCTATTGATGCCCAACCCAGTAGCCCTCCAAACACCTCAATAATCTTATAAATTTCCTAAACCCTACTACTCCCACTCATAATTGTTGTGTCATCAACATAGCCCACTATGCCGAACTCACAACCCACTTTTCATCCCCATCCCATACCCCTCATGAACCAACCTATAAAGGGGTCCTGCAGACACCAAAAGGATCTGAGACAGGGACAACCCTGCGCAGACCCTCTCGAACCTCACCTGAACCCTAACCTACCATTAACCTGTACCTCGTAAGGCACCATCTACAAAGTTCTAACCCACTAACAATTTCCTCGCCAAACCCCTGCCTCCCTAAGATCTCATATAACATGTCCCTATCTACACTATCTATGCAGTTTCCCAATCTAACCCTAGAACCCCTCCTCCTTCCTTCTGTTCCATGAAAGTCTTAATTCTCCTATGCCCCTCCTAATGCTATGTCCAGGTATACCAACCTGACCTTCCTCTAGAACCTTTCCAACACCCTTTTCATTCGATTCGCTAGTATCTTGGCAAAATCTTGTAATAGAGCATAACAAAGTTATAGCCCTATACCTCTCAAAACATCGCTGTCCTTGCCTTTAGGTACTAACACTACCACCTCAGTTCTCTGCACCTCATCCATTGTACCTCTATCCTTCATTTGATTCAGCACCTTTCAAGACATCCTTCAAAACATCCCAATGACATACATAGAAGTCCCCAGGTAACCCATCCACCCCAGGTGCCTTCCCCATACGTAATCCTTGCACCGCTTGCCATACCTCATCAATCGTAATCCTCCACCTAACCCCTTCCTATCCTCCTCCCTAATCTCTCCTGAATGCCTCTCTAACACAATCCCCTACAAACCACATCCCTCGGTCTACCCACAAACTTATTCTGAAACCAGTACCTTGCATAAGCACCATCGCTTCTGTCGTTCTTAACACCTGACCTTTATGATAACCCCAATCTCTCCTCTACCTTCAAGCCGTGATTGTCATGCCTGTTCTACTTCCTAAACCTCCTCAAAACAGTTCCGAGGGTCTATCTCCCCATAGCACCTCTTCTAATTGACTAAGTACCCTTATCACCCTAAAAACATCATTCTGAATATCCTTTAGTCTACTTTTAAGATACGCTATTTCCTGTTGATGACACCCTCCTCCACCGTAACAATCCCTTAACCTCCCTTCCAAATATCTCTGTAACCCATACCTATACCCAGCCTCCTCGACCCCTCACCCTATAATAACCTCTCACCGCCTCCTTTGCCATCAAATTCCACCACTTCCCAATGTCACAAATGCCCCTGCCCCACCCCAGAATCCCTCCCACCATACCACAGAAACCCTCACGATCCCTCTTTGCAACAAACTAACATTCAACCTCCACAAGTCCGAATAATATTAAGGCACCCACTAACCCCAAGACAGCCACCACACCCTGTGATCTGAAAACCCAACATCTATGTTACGCACCTCTTCCACATTTATACTTGAAGACACATACACCCGATCCAAATGTGCTGCATATCCTTTCCTAATAAACATATGTTCTACAAACCTGTCTTCCGTCTACTACATCTCGAACACCTACCGCCCCCAACACGTCTCTCAACACCGCTAACACACAACCTGCACCCTCGGTTCTACATCATTCTCCTAATAACACAATTCCAGTCACCCGCTAACATTGTCACCGCAGGAAGACCCTTAATGCATAAACTAAATAATCCTCACGAAATCCCTTTAATACTAGCACATTAACCGCTGGCATATACACACCCAGAAAACAAACTGGAATGTCACCCAAACCCCATCTACCCTTAGAATCCTCCCCACCTCTCCCATGACTCAAATGAAAAGAGCAGGATTCCCTAATACCTACTAAAGCCCCTCCCTTGAAAAGTTCTGAACTTCCTGTGTATAAATTAAATCCCTTTAACCTCAAATCCTACCACTCCTAAAATTGTGTTCTTGGAGAAAACAAACATCAATGCCCTCTCTCCAAAGTACTTTCAACCCACAACCTCTTGACCTCAGCCGGAGGCCATTAACATTCATACTTATACACTTAAATTCTTTAAAGGCGGTTTCCCCCGATGCTTCAGTATTTGTGATACACCTGCTTTGACTACTACCCCCTTGGTACTCCTCCCTCATTGTCTACACTCTTATCCTTTACCCCCCCCTCACACCCCGAACCCTTTCTGCTAACACTTTCTTCCCTGTCTTCTGATCCGGCGTCAACACATCATCTTCCACCGAGCCGCTGGATCGCTTGCGGGATTCCCCCGCCACCTCCATGATCTCTTCCGACACTGCACTAACTACATTGTCCTCCTTATGAACCTCCGCCTCAACCACACACACTCTCAACTCATCACCACTCTCACCACAACCACCCTTACTCACATCCTCACTCAGCATTTCACCCAGACTTGCCGTAACTTCCGGGTTATTCCGCAGCTCATACTCCTCTCCCACTGTAGGTGGTCTATCAATCAACTTCCTCAGATCCTCCAACATAGGATCTGTCAATTCCACCAAATCATTCTCGTCCACCTGTCCGACGTCGACTGTACAATCCTTCGTCGCCTCTGGTTGTGTCACAGGAGGTAAGGACACAACCATCGCCTCCGCTTCCTCCATCATGTCGCTCCATCATCGTGCTCCTCCTTACTCACGCCCTGTAGAAGGCACATTCCTCTCCAGGTTACTTAAATGGCTCTCCACACCAATACCTCTCACCTCCTCTCCTCGTCGTTGCTGGGGTAGCTGTCCATGTCTCTCACATGCCACTGCCAAATGCCCCGCCTGTCCACATAGCTGACACGTCCGCACTTGCCCTGCATATGTCACATATACTTGTGTGCGAAAGACAGGCATCATGACATATGATGGTATAGGCCTCCTCAAAGACATCTTCAGACTATATGATCCTTCTGGCATACCTGCATAGGCACCCTGTTCCCACCTACCAACATTTGCCGCATGAATCACTCCATAGGCCTTGAAAACATCCCTCACATCCTCTTCATAGGCCTCAAATGGGATATTACGTATCCTTATCCACGTGTATGTTGCCGATACGTCCCTCAAACACACCTCCAATCCTTCCGTCACAACCATTCTGTTCTCTTGATAATCATCGACAGCTCGTTCGTAGACACCACTCGACAAAAACTTCACAAGCACTCTCGTTGCTCCATTTAGCTATATTCCATAAATATCTTCAGTGCCGAATCCATACTTATCACATAGAATGGCAGGTAAGAGTACGTCTGCATTTGAAGGGTAAATGGCTCCAACAAGCACCTCAATACACACTGTATTTACTCTCCGTCTGTATGTCTCCGTCATTGCTGTGAAAATGAAGTTGACAAAACTGGCCACCAGAGGCGCCTGTCAGCACACCTGCACACCACAGTGGTCAGGAAGCGAATGTGTATTTATGGGGAGAAAGTGCAGAGGTTTGTAATGAGACTAATCCCGGAGCTGAGGGGAAGAAGTGCGATTAGGTACTCGAAACCAGGAGTCAACCTAGTAGCGACCAGCAAAAAGTTGGGGTCAGGAGCTGAGACTCAAACTCTGCAGCCACGTACAGCATGTGTGTGTAGAGTCTTGCAGTGAGAGCAGCACTTATATACAATATTGACATGATTTATATGTTTTTGTTGATCACGTTGTGGATACTTGCCACATACTTGGCAGAAGTTGTCTGCAATCTTCACACATCTTCGTCTGTTCATGTTAATCTGAAATACAGATCTCATATAAGAGAACAAAGGAAATTGAATATAAATATGGATGCGTATTTGTGGCAGAGAAATAAAATCAAAGCAGAATAAACACCAATATATACAATAGATAATAACGTTATGCAAATATGTGTGAATACTGGAACAACCGGAGCACAACCTGGGATGGATCTACTGTGAGACTAATGAAGCTCAAGCTTCAGGACCCCTAATCCCGGAGGGGCTCCAGAAGCAACTTTAGTCCACATTGCTTAAAAATGTTGGGTCTGCTGTATGAGAAGGGGTTGCGATAGGGGCCCCCATAACAGTTCAAGCTTCAGGGCCCCAAAAATGTAGGTCGGCCACTGAGCACAACTGATGTTCTCGACTTCTGACACGCTGATGTGATGCGTGGGATTTATGCTCATAATTGTAAGCAGACAACCACAAGGCTTTCCTCGGAGGTGTACTCCAGCTTATACAAGTAACAGAGATTACATGCATCGCCGGTATCATACGTGATGGGTCAATTCTGACTTCAGATTCAGCGTGTCAAAAATATCCTAAGAAGCTTTTACTCATACACGTAGCAAATTTATTATTGGCCACTGTTGTGTGTCACTAATTTATATTCAGTTCTATCAGTACATCAGTCGCTCCATATATTACATTGATTTGAGTCTCTCTCTTTTGCTCTCTCTCTCTCTCTCTCTCATCGCGGATGAGTAATGATTCTGATGAGCTTTCTCAAGCACGATGTGGTTAATGCTCCGAGTATCAGAGTGCTTTACTGGTGAGTCCAAGTGTGACGCTGTAGTGAGATTTGCGTTGTGTGTTTAGTCACCAAAAGAAGTCTGGGAGCTCTCGGAGGAGCGACGTGTTCTCCTCGCAGTTCTTGTTCTCCCTGCTGCAGTATGCTTCACTTTAACCTCTGATTCAGAAGACCCAGGAGTAACCAGCCCTGCTGGTTATTTCGGCCCGCACGGACTTGTGTCATTCATCATGCGTTGACCCCCCGCGGTCTGGTCATGGACCGGGCCGCGGGGGGTTAACCCCCGAAACACTCTCCAGGTATACTCCAGATATGGGGCTCGGGCGAGAAGTAGGCAGATGATGAGGCCAAGGCTGCTGTATAGAGTATACCTTCTATCAGACTTGTGAAACGGGAAGTGGTAAGTCTGGCAGTCGTACAGAGACGAGCAACTCTAAGAGGTTGCAAGACGTGAGTGTTTGATTCACTTCTTTCCACACGAGTTATCAATGTGACATGTGTCTTGTAAAGTGAAGATGGAGCACACCTCTGGCTAGTGTTCACCTTCTTTTGGGTGATCCTGTTCCTCTCTGTGCGCATTGTGGTGTTCCACTGTCTGCTCTATACTTTAATGTCTTACACACGCTTCATTCCATCCCTTTTAAGCAGATTGTTATAACTTCCTGGGAGTCTGTCAAACTACTACGACCTCCAGAAAACACAAATATATTCTTTTAATATTAACCATTATTCTTATTTTTAATTAAAATAGGAATTCTTAACCTTGCGTTATATTACAAAATTTCTGCGTATTCTTTGACTTTTTTTTAATTTGAGGTGTTTAAAGTTATGTTTGTGTGTCAGGTGTGTAAATGTATGTGTGTGTGTGTGTGTCTGCGTGCGTGCGTGCGTGCGTGTGTGCGTGCGTGTGTGTGTGTGTGTGCATGTGTGTGTGTGTACTCATCTAATTGTGGTTGCAGGGGTCGAGACTCAGCTCCTGGCCCCGCCTCTTCGCTGTCCGCTACTGGGTCTCTGCTCTCCCTGCTCCACGAGCTTTATCATACCTTGTCTTAAAACTATGTATGGTTCCCGCCTCCACGATATCGTTCGCTAGACTATTCCACTTCCTGACTACTCAATGGCTGAAGAAATGCTTCCTAACATCCCTTTGACTCATCTGAGTCTTCAGCTTCCAGTTGTGTCCCCTTGTTTCTGTGTTCCCTCTCTGGAACATCCTGTCACTATCTACCTTGTCGATTTCCCGCAGTATTTTGTATGTCGTTATCATGTCTCCTCTAACCCTTCTGTCCTCCAGTGTTGTTAGTCCTATTTCCCTCAACCTTTCTTCATAGGACAGTCCCCTGAGCTGTGGAACTAGCCTTGTCGCAAACTTTTGCACTTTCTCTAATTTCTTGACTTGCTTGACCAGGTGTGGGTTCCAAACTGGTGCTGCATACTCTAGTATGGGCCTGACGTACACGGTGTACAGTGTCTTGAACCATTCCTTGTTAAGGTAATGGAACGCTAATCTTAGGTTTGCCAGTCGCCCATATGCTGCCGCAGTTATCTGGTTGATGTGTGTTTCCGGAGACGTGCTTTGCGTTATACTCACCCCAAGGTCTTTCTCCTTTAATGAGGTTTGTAGCCTTTTTCCACCTAGCCTGTACTCTGTCAGCGGTCTTCTTTGTCCTTCTCCGATCTTTATGACTTTGCATTTGGTGGGGTTAAATTCGAGAAGCCAGTTGCTAGATCAGATGTCAAGCTTGACCAGGTATCTTTGAAGTCCTGTTTGGTCCTCATCCGATGTGATTCTCCTCATTAATTTCACATCATCTGCGAACAGAGACACTTCTGAGTCTATCCCGTCCGTCATGTCATTCACATATACCAAGAATAACACTGGTCCTAGGACTGACCCCTGCGGTACACCGCTCGTCAGAGGCGCCCACTGTGATACCTCATCACGAACCATGACCCGTTGTTGCCTCCCTGTGAGATATTCCCTGATCCATTCCAGTGCCCTTCCTGTTATACACGCTTGGTCTTCCAACTTCTTTACTAATCTCATATGAGAAACTGTGTCGAAGGCCTTCCTGCAGTCCAGAAAAATGCAGTCAACCCACCCTTCTCTCTCTTGCCTTACATCTGTTACTTTATCATAGAACTCCAGGAGGTTTGTTACACAGGATTTGCCTTCCCTGAATCCGTGCTGTCTGGCGTTGATTATCCTGTTCAGCTCCAGATGCTCCACCATTCTTTTCCTGATGATTTTCTCCAAGACTTTGCACACTATATACATAAGTGACACTGGTCTATAGTTTAGTGCCTCTTTTCTGTCTCCTTTTTTAAAGATGGGGACTACATTGGCCTTTTTCCATACCTCAGGTAGCTGCCCAGTTTCAAGGGATGTGTTGAATATTATGGTAAGTGGCACACTCAGAACCTCAGCTCCTTCCTGAAGGACCCACGGGAGATATTGTTTGGACCCATTGCCTTTGAGGAATCAAGGTCACTGAGTAACTGCTTCACCTCCTCCTCAGTTGTGTGTATGCCCTCCAGCACTTGATACATCCCTTGTTGGTAACGCACCCCATCCTGTCTACCCAGCTGCCTTCCTTCCTCCACTGTGAATACTTCCTTAAACCTCGAGTTGAGCTCCTCACATACCTCTTGATCGTTACTTGTGAGTTCCCCATCTTCTCTCCTCAACCTTATCACCTGGTCCTTGACTGTTGTCTTCCTTTTGATGTGGCTGTACATCAGTTTCGGGTCAGACTTGGCTTTCGATGCTATGTTATTTTCGTACTGTTTCTGGGCCTCCCTCCGTACCTGTGCATACTCGTTTCTAGCTCTTCGACTAATCTCTTTGTTTACTTGGGTTCTTTGCCTTCTGTACCTTTTCCATTCTCTGACACTCTGAGTCTTTGCCTCCCTGCACCTTTGGGTAAACCAGGGGCTCTTTCTGGCCTTCCCATTTAATCTTTTTCCTTTGGGTATAAACCGTTCCTCTGCCTCCTTGCACTTTGTCACTACGTATTCCATCATTTCATTTACTGACTGTCCTTCCATTTCCCTTTCCCACTGAACCTCCTGCAGGAAATTCCTCATGCCTGTGTAGTTTCCTCTTTTAAAGTCTGGTTTGTCTCTTTCGGTACCGTTTTCCCTCTCCACCTGTAGCTCTACAATGTACTCAAAGCTCAGCACCATATGGTCGCTGGCTCCCAGGGGGCTCTCGTGTGTTATGTCCTCGATATCTGAGCTGTTCAGGGTGAATACAAGGTCCAACCTTGCTGGTTCGTCTCTCCTCTCCCTCTGGTCGTGTCCCTGACATGTTTGTGCATCAGGTTTTCCAGTACCACGTCCATCATCTTGGCTCTCCAAGTTTCTGGACCCCCACGTGGTTCTTGGTTCTCCCAGTCGATCTCCCTGTGGTTGAAATCGCCCGCCCATGACCATTAACTTCGCTCTGCTCATGTGTGCTTTTCTTGCCACCTCCGCCAGTGTGTCCACCATTTCTCCTGTTGTTCTCGTCATATTCCTCACCTGGCCTCCTGCAGTTCTGTGGTGGGTTATACATCACTGCAATGACTATCTTGTGCTCCCCAGACTGGATGGTACCTACTATAAAGTCCCTTTCTCTACACACCTCCATTCCTTCCATTTCCCCAATCTCCAATGGTCCCCTTTTGTTAGAAAATTTTGGGGGTTTTCCTGAGGGCCCCCTGCCTTGTCTAAGGGTAAAGGGGAAAAGTTAAAAAAAACCTGTAAAAAATAGGCCTCCCCGGTCTATCCCCCTAAACATAGCTGATATTAAACCATTTTTAGTGCTTCAATGGGGTTGGGGGATCAGAAGGTTCCCCCAAAAAATTTCCCATTTTCAAAAATACATTTATTTACTTATATTAAAAATATATACATTCCAAAAACCTCTTCACATTTTAATTGCCAAACCCCCCCAATAACAGTACAGGACGGGAGAGGGCGGCCCCCGGGGGGTCACTTCAAAAAAAACAGCTCCCCATGGGGTGGGCCCC